>OX401416.1:23362796-23407796 GCA_947846245.1 Cerastoderma edule
TAGTTGCAAGGACCATTGCAATATGACTGAAATACAGTCCAAAACCATTTAAAACTTAAATCTTAATGACAAACACTTCTAACTCCTATCTAACCAATAAACAACTCTCAACCACTTACTTTCTCTTAACTGTTCGGAGGCACTGTTCACTTTATCAACAAATGCTCGGTCCTCACTGTTTTCTGACTCTTGCTGAGCCACTTGGAGTACCCTGTTTGCACGCCTGGCAATGTTAGAAGCATTTGTCACAATCTTCGGGGAGTCTTTAGTTTTTATACCATCCTCCACACGTTCAGTATCTCTCAGAATTCCCTCCTCTGTAAGACAAATGTAATAAACCAATAGACATATTTCTTCCAAAGATATAAACAGATTTATAGAAAGATTTTTGAAAAATAAATTTGAATGTGTGTTAAATTTTTACTTTATCCTTTTTAAAGGGGTTGAATGCTGTTTTCTTTTTCATCATTTGTTTTCTCTTTTTTTCTTTTTTATATCTTTTCAACAGTTTCTTTTGTTTTGGGACATCATGGATGGAGGACGACCTCCATAAATATATATAACTATTGTCAACTGTTATTAAAATGTGTGCAGAGAGGGGCTTTGTGATTTAAGCTTCATTGATCTAACCACTAAGCCTTGGAGATCTCTATAGGTTAAAAGCAAGATTATGACATACAGTCTTAACATTACATTTTTATGATAGTCTTGTATCAAACCATAAAATCTTTCACCTCTTTTAGTTATAATGTAGTATGTTAATAAGATGCTTAACATGATGTCAACAATTTTGCTATGGCTTTCCTGAATTACTAGACTAGACTCTGAAATGACCTGCCATATGACACTCCCTTAAAACCAGTATTACCAATATTACCAATGGAGCTTGAACCCAAGACTCCCAAGTTTTTTGACAGCCATCTATTCCACTGTGCCGCAAAGGACCATGTTATAAGTTAGACTATTTACACAATCAATGCTATTAAAAAAGAATTAAGTTCTCCACCTTCTGCCTTTATAAGTGCTGTGCTGTCTACGGCCTCATCCACCAGACCTCTCAGTCTCTCCATGTTGTCGCTCCACTGTTTCTTCAGCAGCTCAAAATGTTCAACAGCCGCTGTATTATCTGGGTTGTTAAAGACAATTCTAGCAGCCGTTGTCACTTGTGGCGTCAAGTCATGGACCTGTAACAGCAAAAGATTATGGAGCAATTCTAATATGGTGGGGCATTGGAGTCTTTTGTATCCAGGATTAAAGCTTATGGTGCTAGAACGGACTTCATGTTTATGCAAACAGGTTGGACCAGATTTATCTAACCACTAAGCCTTAGGGACCTCTAAAGGTTCAATGCAAGATTACAACAAAAAATCTTAACACTAATTATGCTGAAACTGACTTCAAGCCTATGCAAACAGGTTGGATCCAGGTCAGCCACCAAGTAAATTGGCTGCTGGCCTGTGATCTGACTTGTTTGCTACTCTGTGTATCTTTCCGCATCAAAGCTAAGAAGATATTTGTGGTTTTGTTTGGAAAAGAGACGACACAAAAATCTTTTTAGAGCCATCTGTGATTTAACCTGTTTGCTACTCTGAGTGTCTTTTCTACCAGAATTAAACAGATATTTAACTTTTTGGAAAACAAACGACACAAAAATATATTGTTAGAAAATTACCCAGCATTCTAAGGGTTAAATGGAAGACTTAGGTTAGTGATACATTGAACTCTTGATGTACATTGAACCTTTGATGTAAATGAATGTTGAGGGTTCATTGCAAGACTACAATAATTCTATCAAGAATGTGAAGCACCCCTGTGTGAAGCAGTCTTTCACTGAACCCCTTTTATTTAAAAAGCTCTTTGATGAATCACATTTCAAGCGTATTTCTAAGAATTGCCTTGACAAATTAAATGCTTATGGAAGGCACAAGAAAGATTAAACTTCTGTTACAAAAAATTCTGTAGTAATTAATGAATTTGTGTTGACATGAGACAAAAGTTGTTCTTTAGGGAATTCTGTTTTTATTTGATCAAGACAAGATATTTTTGCACAAGATGAGATATATGAAATGATGCGAAAGGGTTACAGTACCTGGTTGGATGATTTGAAGATTTCCTGGACAGTCTTTTTGTTCCTACAGCCGCCGGCGGTGGCCACCATATTGGCAGTGTCGGCAAGCTTGGCAGCATGGGCTTCAAAGTTACGGGTCTTGTCTTGAAAGTTGGCATCTCTACCAGGGGTTCCTAGAAAGAGCATTAATTTTTGTAACTAAAACTTTAAAACGGTTGGTATGGAACAATGTATTCCTCTCACGATTGTTAACCCTGAGAATGCTTGGTAATATTTTATCAAAAATAGATTTTAGTGTTGCCTGCTTTCCAAACATTCAATATCTGCTTAATTTTGCTAAGGAAAGATGCCCAGAGTAGCAAACAGGTTAGATCAAAGGCCAGCAGTCAATTTACTTGGTAGTTGGCCTGGATCTAAACTGTTTGCATAAGCATGAAGAAGGTTCAAATACAATCAGGGTTGAAGAATACTCAAGCCTTAAAATCATTATTCAAGGCCTGAATTTAAACATCTTCAATATGAACAAAGGAAAATTTAGAATTTCAAAGCCTGGGCCTTAAAATTAGCAGGCCGGCCTCTATTGCAAGTCAAAAGTACTGTTATTGGTGTATTTTCCTTTCCTGACTTTTTGATTTTTGTAATCATGTTTCTCCATATTTCATAACTGCCAAACCAAAGTAAATGTCATTTATTCTGTCACCAGCTTTATATTTGGACTGATAACAAGGAGAAAAATAGATTTTGTGATATTTGTCAAGAATCATATAACAAGCAAATAGTCTAAACACAAATCATGAGGTAATTTGTGATGTCATGATATATGAGATCAATCATTCTCCTTTTTTTGTTATTTTTTGCTTAATATTGGTTTCTCCTTTTTCATTTTCAATTCTTTCAATGCATTAACGACTCCATCTATCATGACTTTACATTTGAAATCATGATTCCTCACACCACTGCAGGTTATATAGTTAAAATTGGATATCAAATGGCACCCTGTTATCTGTCTGTAAGTACCACTGGTGACAGGTTGAAACAAATTACACACCTAGAGGAACAGTGGAAGCCTCTGTAAGTTGTTTTAATGGTGTTGTGATGTCTATGAAGTCCTCTGCCACTTGGTTCACAAGGGCCTCTTGAATCTTTCCCTTCAGTGCATGTAACTTCTCGGACAAGTGACGTGCCACAGCCTTAGCCTGCTGGGAGTTGCCCTGAAAATTTTAATTGTTGATTACATTAAACTCTGAACTCCATATAACCTTACTTTGACATGTTTGCACTATATTTTATGATCTAATTGAATGTTTTTAAGAAACTATTTTGACCAAGAGGATAAATTTTGCATACCCGCTACTTTCATCCCAATGTCCGTAATGGTTGCAATTTGAATATATTTAATTTGAAAAGGCATTGCAAATTCATCTGAATGGCCATAACGGTTGCAACATGAATATATGCAATTTGAAAAAGATATTGCACCTTTCATCCTATTGGCCGTTATGGTTACAATAAGAATATATTTAATTTAACTTTCAACCAAATGGCCATAATGGTTGCCATTTAAATACTAGTATACTCAATTTGAAAAGGTATTGCAAATTCACCCGATTGGCCATAATGGCTGTAATATGAATATATGCAATTTGAAAAGGTATTGCACCTTTCATCCCAATGGCTGTAGTGGAAACGATATCAAAGTATGTTATATGGAAATAATATTGCATACTTTGATTCCAATGGCCATAATCAAAACAATGTAAAAGTATGCAATATGGAAAAAATAATGCATACTTTAAACCAATTGGCTCTAACAGGTACAGTATGAAGGAAGGCAATAAATTGAAAAATAATCAGTGTTAAATCACACACAATCAATCAAACAAATCAGAATCATATTCTTAATGTACCTGTCCCTTGTTAATGAGATCTGTTAGCTGATTGGTCAATATTTCCGTCTCATCACAAAGTCGTAGTAAATCTGATCGAAGAGGTCCTGAACAGTTCTGCGCAATCCTTCGTCCATCTGAGACAACCATTCTTGTAGCTTGTTCACCTGTAAGAGTTGTATCCATGAACAAACATATGTCCCATGTCATGAAATGAATTATATAGTGTCCATTTAATAAACCTGGTTAGAAAAACCATGTGATACACATAAAAATACTGTCATTTTTCCAACACCAACAATGTGAATATTCAAAATGGAGAATTTCCCTGTTTTCATTGGTTCCTGATGTTTCTCGACTGACCTTGTTTACCGCTAATTGTAAACAAACCTTTTCATATTCACTCTTTTGAAAGCATTATGTGAACATGTAACTGTCTTAACTCCTCCGTAGAAGGGAATTTTAAGTACATTTAATTTATTGTCAATTATTATATAACTTTTCAAATTTCAGTGTAAATGAGCACGATTTGGCTTAAAGACACAGTGAACACTTACCCAGTCCCTTGTCATCCATGCTGGGGTTATTCAGCCATCGTTGGGCCTGATCCACCTTCCCCTCGACGGTGGGGGCGGGCTTTCGTATCCCACTTCTCTCCGTATCCATGATCCCGTCGTTTGTCAGGGCTTGGAGCTCCTTCAACTTCTGCTGCATCTCTCTGGCGAGCGACATGGCCTGCGGGCTGTTACCCTGGAAACAAGGTAGGGAGGGTTAAACACACTTTCAACAAATTTTTATAGTTGAATAACAGGTTTTCTGAGAGTCACCATAACTAGACTACTGCCCCTTTTACCTGAACTTATGACTCATTAATCCTGATGCATTAATCTTCTTTTAAACAAGACTTAACCCTATATTCCTTTTGCTATTTGATGTATTCTGCTATTTCTTTCCATTTGGACCAGTCACAAAATCCCATAATGATGGAATGGTTTAAAAAGGATACTTCTTTTATGGGCTTTACATCCTGTCAGAAAATTTCAGCAATGTTGTAATTTGTGGCTCTTAATGATTGAGGAAGACACTAGACTTGAGTGCCCATAAAGAGCTGGTCAAGCCAGGTAGAATCATTGGAATTCCATAAGTCAGTCGGGAAACAATCAAGAAATTCCAATGGTGTCACCAGCATTTGAACAAAATAGGACATTAACCCTCTACCAAATGCCAAATTCTTGACTGCCTCTAACAGAATGAGTTTGCAAATGACATTTCAAAATATGATGAAAATTCGAAAATAATCTTCCGATAGGGTAGAAAACATTCTGGAAAAAGGAGAAATTGCTTGTCACATGCAATTTCTGCCTTTCCCACAATGTTTCCCAGAGTCGTCTGCAACAAACTGGTAAAATGCCGTTATTGTTTGGTAATGGGTTACATGGTTGGAAATACACTCCTACATCATACCTTTCCTTGCTGCCTGAGCTCATTCAGAGCATGACTCATGGACTCTAGGTTACTGACAGACTTCATGATTTGATCTCGTAACTGTGGATTTGTACAACATTCAGCAATCTTCCTTGTATCTTCCAGAATCTGCTTCAAGGCTTTGTCACCTGTAATAATTAAACAAGTATTTGTTAATATTTATCCTGATTTCAAATCCCTTCTTCTTATAATGATAACTACGTTTTTAACATGACTTGATACATGACAGTATATAAGTTATAGTTAACATGACTTGATACATGACAGTATATAAGTTAAAGTTAACATGACTTGATACATGACAGTAATAAGTTATAGTTAACATGACTTGATACATGACAGTATATAAGTTAAAGTTAACATGACTTGATACATGACAGTAATAAGTTATAGTTAACATGACTTGATACATGACAGTATATAAGTTATAGTTAACATGACTTGATACATGACAGTATATAAGTTATAGTTAACATGACTTGATACATGACAGTATATAAGTTATAGCTAACATGACTTGATACATGACAGTATATAAGTTATAGTTAACATGACATGATACATGACAGTATATAAGTTATAGTTAACATGACTTGATACATGACAGTATATAAGTTGTAGTTAACATGACTTGATACATGACAGTATATAAGTTATAGTTAACATGACATGATACATGACAGTATATAAGTATATAACAGACTTGATACATGACAGTATATAAGTTATAGTTAACATGACTTGATACATGACAGTATATAAGTTATAGTTAACATGACTTGATACATGACAGTATATAAGTTATAGTTAACATGACTTGATACATGACAGTATATAAGTTATAGTTAACATGACTTGATACATGACAGTATATAAGTTATAGTTAACATGACTTGATACATGACAGTATATAAGTTATAGTTAACATGACATGATACATGACAGTATATAAGTTATAGTTAACATGACTTGATGCATGACAGTATATGAGTTATAGTTAACATGACTCGATACATGACAGTATATAAGTTATAGTTAACATGACTTGATACATGACAGTATATAAGTTATAGTTAACATGACTTGATACATGACAGTATATAAGTTATAGTTAACATGACTTGATACATGACCGTATATAAGTTATAGTTAACATGACTTGATACATGACAGTATATAAGTTATAGTTAACATGACTTGATACATGACAGTATATAAGTTATATTGCCATGCCAGCCTCATGAATGAAGTAAAAAGACCCAAAGCTAAAGTACCCACAAGTGCTAGTCAAAAGGTGTAAAATTATCAGTTTTTCGTTGGTTACTTATGTGATGACCTGTCATGAAGACTAAAACCATTCCATCCCCTCAATTGGAACCCAAGCAGGGAGGGGTATGTGAACTCTAACCACTAGGCCACAGAGCACCCTGCCAATTAACAAATATAATTGAAGTGGCGTGGAAAGCAGTCAATAAAATATTGCCTGTGACATTTCTGGCTTTGATGTTGTGATATGGAAGGAATCGTTACTTTTTAATTTTTGTTTACCCTTGCATAATTTTACAGGCTTGTTCTTGCAGATTACCTAAGACACAGGGATGAATGAACTGTCAGACTAACAAACACTATTCAAACTAATATTGACACTACATAAATGCATGTGTTTAATTTATGTCAACAATATTTAAAAAAATTTCAACAAGTATAACTTCTAGGTAGAAAAGATAAACTACTTGAATAAAATCAACTGTCAAAATAATCTAACCAAAATAATGTTGACTTTGCAGAAAAATGAAATAAAACAATACATGTAATAACTAATGAACCAAATCTAACAGAAACTTAACAAGACCAAAATTTCTTGATTAAATAAAATGTTCAGATTATAAAACTTAATTTCCATTGACATTGCAGAAAAAGACATCAAACCTTACAGAAACTTAACAAGACTATTAAGCCTACCTGAACTTCCAACCAAAGCCGAGGGATCTGACAACCAATCATTAGCCAGCTTCATCTTCTGGTCTATTGCACTCTGGGCTTTCTTCATGACGGCCATGTCATCCGCGTCCCATTCCTCTTCGTCGTAGGTGGTCAGTTGTAACACTCGAATGATCTCATGAATCTCGTCCGACATCTTTCGAACAACGTAGTCACGGTTCCCCTGTGCATCCTGGATACCTTGACCTGATAAAATTGCATATAAACATAAGATTCTGTATCATTAATTGGTGTGATATATTTTTAATGAGGTTTCACAACACAGCATCAGTTCCTATCTATATGTCCTTCATGTACTATCTATCAATGGAGGAGGCAGCCAGCTGCAATAAAACTGGGGTCTGTTTCATCAAATGTCTTAAATGCAATTAGCTAGGAGTGATTTAAATCACACTTGCTTCTGTTCCTATTTGCATTTCATCAAACAATCGTAAGTGCCAAAGCATTCATAAGTTAGGGGTGAAATCAAAACGCAGACAACTATCTCAAATTAACCGAAAAGACCGGCATAACGTACATTTTACCACATCATACCAGAATATTTGATTATCATATCCGACCTTGTAGATGATTTAAATTTTTATTTGAAATTCAATTTGTTATTCAAAACTTTGAACTTACTGGTAATCAGAGTATAAAGACATAACAAAGAAAAATACATTAAACAAACTGGTCTCATGATAAATTTTCCAACACCAACCTAGCTAATATGAACTGTGTGATGCCGGTACACCATGACTTGACATTTGTTCAGGCCCTCATTTCCCACATTTGCAACTTGTTAAGAGGTGGACAAGTATAAATTGTCAAACTTCTCACATTTTAAAATCGATAATGTACATGTGCAAATGCAGTAATCTGTGTTATGCAAATGTAGTTAACTTTTAAACAGAATACATATCTGAATGAAATAAAATCTTTTAAATCTTAGATAAATGGCTGCCATTCTTTTGTGTCATCGCACTAAGGATAGCCCTGAACCCCTCTTAGAGTTAAGAGCTTTTTCGCTCTTGATGTCTAAGAGCAATAATTGATGAAACACGCCCAAGAGAGAAAATCTGACTTAAGAATGAAATTGCATTTACAATCATTAATGACACAGGACCCTGTACTATAAAGGCTGTCCAGCTGGCTAAAACCATCATGTTTGATTGTTCCCTTTTTTGTTGTATAGTTTGCCAAACTATGTTAATTTAATTCTCTATAGTGTTTACACCGTGGAGTTTGGGCCACGACAAATGTACACCAAGAAAGACCAAAGTAATCCGATGAAAAAAAATATTTCCAAAATAGATTACAGGTATTCTACCTTAATATGATAAATATTTCCTGTAAATAAGTTCGAACGAAGCTTACCACTTGCTTTCGCTGTAATGAAGATTTTGATTCCTGAGATGAGTACAGGTGTGAGGTTTTTCACCTGTTCTAATGATCGCACCAACATCTCTCTATGAACCTGATGGGTAAGCTCCTTTTCCCTGCCATCCACTTCCTTTGTCATTCGGGTCAGTACTGGGCTCAAATTCTATTGTGGGAAATAGAATTGTAATGTGATGTTCTTGAATGAATGGTTAGGGGAAATTTTTTATTTTATTTTTTTTATCAATGTTTTCTGAATTTCTTACTGAGGTGACTTATCAACAGTCACTAGCACAAAACCAGGGATGCCATTGGGGTTCTGTTGAAAATTAAACACAAATCATTTGACTTAAGTAAAAATGTAGCATAACAATACATAAATTCTATTTTGAATAGAGACTTGTATATGACGATGTTCATAGTCTAATACTTCATTTCTATGGGGATCAAAGCCATGTCAACAATTTTTCAGTTTTGTTATGGCTTTCCTGGGATTCAACAGTACTATGCTAGGGTTAAAGAAATATCTTGTCAAAGGACACTCCCACAAAACCAGTGGTACCTGGGACCCCATATTGTCCATCAAAGATAGCAAGTAACATACAATTCTTCAAATATAATTTCCCATGTACAAGTATCAATGCAGGCATAGGAACCCACATTGAGAGGAACCATGTGTTCTGTACTTTACCCACAAGGCCATAATTCTTCAATAGTATTACATGAACAGAAAACATGAATGGAGAAATACAAAATCCAGGCAAATGATAGCCCACTGACCTTGACATAAGTGACAAGGTCTTCCATTCGATCCACGACTTCCGTAATGGCGAGGTACTCAAGGACATTCTTACACACTCGGATAATCTTTCTAACCTCGGACTCGTCAAATGCCAGGAGTAGAGCCGATGTTCCCTGTAGAATACCTGCCAATATAAAGATAATAGTCTAGAATGAATGGATGAATGGCGTTTTAAGGTGCATCTACAGCAAAGAATATTAAGCATGCATTATGATGATGTGGATAAAAGTATATTGAATTATTTATAGGCTAAAAAGGCATTTGGTTTTTGACAAATAGATAAGAATTTGTAATGAATGAATGGTAGTAGATGGAACAATTGTAATGAGTTAATGATAGTAAACAATTAATTTGTAATGAATGTATGATTTTGAATAAGTAATTTGTAATGAGTTAATGATATTGATTTATAAACATTTTAAATGAGTAAGAATTATTGTAAATTCTAATCTCTTTTAGAAAGGAAAGAATTAATTAAATCCTAACAAGAAAATATTTCTCTATGATAAATCAGCATTGATTGCTTAACTTTTGAGTTCCACCATGCACAAACTCCTTTACAAATAAATGTGTAAACAAACCTCTAGACCCATCAATAAGCTTCTTGCGAGCTGGAGCAGAATACGGATCTTGACAGAGCATCTCAGAAGCTTGGAGCAGTAGAACGGAGGAGTCTTCCACTCTACGGAGGGCGGGCGGCATGTCTTGCTTCAGGATCTGATCTTCGCTGTGATTAATTGTCTCGTATCCAACCTTGGTAAAATATTTAGAAAATAAACCATCAATAACTTTTCTTTTATTCAATTTTTGTAGGAGTTTTTATATCGCATCAACATTATTTCAATTATGTTCCGTTTTCCCACTAACGAGAGGAACTTTCTGATTTGAAATTCTGTTGTCTTACCACTTTATTTTTATAAAGAAGTCCACTGGCCTTAGCTATTTACATTGTATATATATGTATGTGAATAAGTATAACAACAAAATTGGATGATTTAAAGCCATTGAATCATGCAAGATTTGTCAAGCCAATGTATTGTTCACCAGTATTTACCGTCTGTTGCCCTCTATGTATGAATGATTATGACGCGATATATTCAATACTCAACAGTCTTCTGAACACAGTCAATAAATGATGAAGCCATATGCATTATTTATAAACAGGTACGCTTGGTGGGATTTATAAGATAATGGACGTGGACGAACCACATGGTCCAACATTACGAACGGCTCCAAGGATATTTTTAGATACTCTGTATAGCGTGTAGTTCATGCTAATCAGTCAGGTCAACAGACAGTGTTTGTGAACAATACAAACATATATCAGTTTTGGTCTTTTCTTTGGACACTGTTGTTTAACTTAACTTGTATGGTGTTTAACGCCTGCCAACAATTTTTCAGCTATGTTACATCATTCCTTGATCCACCAAAACTAGGCTAGGGTTCTGAAGTGCCTTATCAAGGCTACTCCCACGAAACCAGAGGTGTCTGTGGGGCTCGAACCCAGAACTCTGAGTTCCAAGTCTGTCACCTAAACCACTGAGCCACCAGGACCCTTAACATTTGTTTAAGAGTTGCCCACTGCAAACCACTTAGGACAGAGAAAGGGTTTAGTAAATTGGCAATATATTTGTTTCTCTAAGGATAATTCCATTCTCATGAACATCTGCCTTAGACTGCATACCTCAAGGTACAATGCATGTTTATTCAATTATGCCATTCTCAATATATCTAGCCTTTACTATTTCCAATTCAGTGTAATTATTTCAAGAGCTGTCGAAGTTAACCCTTGCTATAGAACTTCTTTATCTATAACATCTCACTATTAAATCACTATGACAAAAGGATGTAATGCTCTTAATAAGCAATTTATCTTTTAATCACAAGGTTATTTTACCGTTTTAAACTATACTATCATTGCAGGGGCATAGCTAGCCACAAATCATTGATGTTACGCACTGCGGGTGGGGGGGGCTGTTGTTTCTTTTTAGAGGAGGGACCGCATAATTACTTTAAGAAAATGGCGAGATCTGGCGTAGATTTGGAGATTTAGGACATTGCATAATGCCAATATTTATCACTTACAAAATTGATGTTATGCACATGCATACATATTGTATCGCTGGCTAAGCCCCTGCATTGGCAGAAAAAAAGCTTTTCACGAGTAAGGTAACATGGGGTTGCCTCTTTTTCAGAAATAATGTAAAATGATAGGAATACTAGGTCATCCTAGGATACACACTTTACTCCAGGTATATGGAATATCCTATTTCCTCAGCAGACCTGGCAATCGTAACTAGTCAGGTATTTCTGTGAGCTGAGAAATACACCTCAGATATAAGTGTAGGGTTTCTTGATTTCGGATAAATTGTCCCCGGCTTATAACACATTTCCTATAAGCGTACATGTTATGTAGTTCAATGTATATGGAAATGTTTAACATCATTCTAAATCGTTTTTTTGTTGGTAACTCGTACATATTGGTGAACTTAT
Source organism: Cerastoderma edule (assembly GCA_947846245.1). Taxonomy (NCBI): domain Eukaryota; kingdom Metazoa; phylum Mollusca; class Bivalvia; order Cardiida; family Cardiidae; genus Cerastoderma; species Cerastoderma edule. The sequence continues at coordinate 23,374,891 of OX401416.1, forward strand.
TGCATCCTGTAGTGAATTTTTCAACATTCTAAAGGAATACTGGTACCAGAATATGCATTACCTTGACCAAATTGTCCACGGCCATCTTGACCACTTGAATGGGCCGGGAGAGGTCTGGCATGGCATTTCCATCTTCTGCTTCTTCATGGAGTATCACCAACTTGGACACCTGTAAATAAAGAAATAATTTAGTTAGAATCAAAGTAATAATTCATACAAAGTATCGGGGTATTACAATAATAATCTACCTTTGCTCTGTTGTATATTTGATTTGCAACACCTAATTGCAGCAGAAAACTTTTGAATCCATTGGGACAAAAGAATAAAATGATCCATATTCATGATTTCTATCCTGGTTTCAATGGTTTCCTGCAAACATTTTTGAGAAATCAATATTTTTGATATTTTGATATATATTAAATAATATTTCAGTAAAAAGTTAAGCAACAACAATTGCTAGAAATGGCAATTGAAAATTATTAAATGTAGGTAAAATGTATTTAAAAATTATAAACTAATATATGATTCGCAAAAAGATTTTTTCTTGGTGATTTTTAATATTGTTTCCCTAGCCTTTGTGATTATTTTGCCCTTTGACAAAGAAGACTTGCACTCATATTATGCTAAAGACTTCTTCAATTTGTATCTATGCTTTGAGGCTCAACATTGAATGGAATTAGTCCATCTGGGAATGGGCTAATTCCATTCAATGTTGAGCGTCAAAGCATAGATACAAACAAAAGAATTTCAGCATTGATTTACCACTTAGAACCAATTTTAATGCACCTGGATGGTTATAAAAAGAAATACAGGAAGGACTGTTGACTCACTCCCTCCAACTTGCCCTCGTTTAGAATGGTATTTACTAAGTACGAAAAAGAAAAAATGTTTTTGTTGTTGTGTCATTCATTTTTGTTGAGGTGTTGTGTTGCTTTTCATTTGGGGTAAATCGAAAATAACATAAGGGAAAGGATTAACATTGCACTAAGTGAAGGGCAAAGTACTTAATATCGCTAAAAGTACTTATCAAAATCACCTTATTCAACTGCACTGCACAGATTATCCCTTTATTAAGAAACAAATCTTCAATTAATGAAAGTTTAAAGAATTTGCAGACAACAATAGTTCAAATTACTTGACAATTACATGTAGTTGGACTCCCTTTGGTTGGATAGAAAATATTCCAGAAGCAGGAGATAATGCTCTTTATTTAATTGCAAATTTCTGATAACCTTTCAATCAGTCAAATTAATCCTCAAAAAAGAGAAAAAAAATAAACAGCCCATTATGATTGCTTATATAAGATTTTAAGGAGGATTTGGAAAGAATTAGGAAGGTGTAAAATCTGATTAATAGGTGTTTGGATCCATTTCCTCATCAAGAATTTTGTGACAGGTCAAAATCAAAATCAAAAGCAAATTGAAAAGACAGATTCAAATTATGTAAAATATGATAATTTCTTTGTAAATATGTAAGAAAACATCATGACAAAATGAGAAGTTGTATTTGTTCTCTCTGTCGTAGCCATTTCTTTTAGTATAATGTGATGCAGGTACAACTTAAAAAAATTGTATCATAGAAAGGGTTAAGGTAGAATTAAAATATTTGAGTTTAATGACCAGAGATTTTTACACCTTTTATTTACAACACATACAATAACATGCCAATCATTGAAAGGAGAGGTCAGCATAGAGGTATATTTTCGGTTTCTAAATTTCTCATTTCTTTCTTGAACTCCTTATCCTTAATGTATTCCTATCCTGATAGAGAAAAATTAGAAAAGTCAAAATAACAAAGTCAAAGGTTTAAAAAAACATATATAAATGCCACTATAAAATTAAGTTTAATATCATAAGAATTTTTTATGAATCAAAATTTTTATTTGCCACCTTTCACTCTTGTAACATTAATTTCAATGGAAAAAGAAGATTATTTTGTTGATATTCATTCTGTAAATATAAATTCAAAATCAGAAAAATTCAGAAAAGTGGCATAGGGAAATTTAGCCTTTGAAATGATAAATACTATCATAATCACATTTCAATTCATTCTTTACCAAAGCAAATACAAGTTCTGATTTTCCCCATTAGTGGTTGAATACCTCAAGGGGAGTTGGGGGAGGAACCTGTTTGGTTTGTATGGTGTTTAATGCCGTATCAACAACTTTTTAGTTATGTTACAGCTTTCATAGATCCACCAGTACAAGGCTAGGGCTCTGAAGGGAACCTGTTTGGATAAACTCCATTCATTCATTACTACTATTACATAGAGCATCTGCCAAGTATCAAACAGCTACCAGTCTGGAATACGCAATGATTCCAATGACAATCTATTTCTCACAAATGGCATCAAAGTTAACCCTTAGAATGCTGGGTAATCCTCTAAAAATAGATTTTAGTGTCATCTGCTTTCCAAACCCTCAAATATCTGCTTTATTTTGATGAGGAATGATACTCTAAGTTACTTGGGGGCTGGCCTTGATCTCAGTCCTGTTTGCATATGCATAAAGTCGGTTCTGGCTCTATAAAGGTCAAATTACCATTGCTTATTGTGTCTACCAAGAATAAAACAGCAGCGATGGTTCAGCGCAATACTATAGTAAATGCTTCATGTTTGTGAAGCACTTACTATAGTATTGCGTTGAACCCTTGAGCTGCCAAGAGCCTTGGATATGCAATATGATTCCAATAACATGATTCAGATGACAATCATATCTCACAAATGGCATCAGAGCTAATAGCCTCATCAATCACGGTTACATTGACAAGCAAATTTCCTGGATACAAATAAGACTTCATGAAAAACTTGGAAGGAAAAATCTGTCGCAGGCAACACTCTTGGAGTTTTGTTGACCAATATCACACCACCCAGGCACATTATTTGCAGAAAACTTAAGAAACTTAAGAAACAGTTACCACTGTGACAAAATGATAAATGATCCTTGTAAGCAATTTGTTCCTTGCATACAACAGTTTCTACCAATACTATCAAATGTGTTTTACCATTTGTTTTACATTGATTGTTACAAGGAAGCCTTACGCTTGTTCAAAGCCAGTTTCGATGACTGCTTACTGGATACCAAACCAGTACTTGCGCCAATTTGTGGGTTAGACCCGGAAATGTTCACCACGCCCAACAGGGATTCAAACCTTGCACCACTGTTGCCCACTAAGCTTTTTTCTGTAGTTTCTTTTAATATAGACCAATCACAAAATCCAGTGTGTGAGAAGAACTTTCAAAAAGTTAATTCTGAATCATTTCCTTTCATTTTCATACAAATCAAATAACCAATGAGTGTGAAAAATTTATAACATGACAATTATTTTTGATACATTTTCAGCTGCATCATTATACCAAAGCATTCTAGACTGTGAACTCATACTTAATGTCAGAAAGAATGAAGCCCTAGCCAATAACGGTTGCAGCCAGACTACTTTGTACTATATGCCATTGCATGAGGCAGCCATTATATACTGTACATATAATATACAGAACTGCTTTTGACATTTTCTTTTGTACTTTATTCAAACCTAGCTTGTCCTCATTATTTTTTCTAACATGTCTGTTACATTTACTTTCATATATATATATATATCTCATTTCATTATAATCCTACCATTATTACTAATGTTTTAACAAATAAGTCATAGCAGATAGGAAAAACTTCTGTGATAAAAAGGTTTAAATTATGATAGATTGACTGAGAAGCTATTTCCCTTTTTGTTGCATTGCTTCCTTACTACATTGTAATTGCAAAGAAACCTTTATTGTTTATAAATAGTAAATAAAAGTCAAATGCTGTAACTGAAATTTTTGAACATGCACAGCTTTCATAAGGAAAGGCCTAAAATAGATTATTTTCAACTTTTACTGGAATATCAAAATAGAGCTTAAAATGAGAAATTATTGCTGATAAGATAAAAATCGTTGCAAGAAAAGGAGAGGGAGAGACACACAAACTTGGATAAGGTAAATAAAGTATATACTGAGAGCAATTAAGTAAAATTCCATTAATAAACCTCTATTCAAGACAAACCGAATTTAAATACCAACTGTAAGGGCAAAATTTAATACAAGCAAAAGGCTTGATTCTTTCCTTTTGTCACAATGTTTTATTCAACAACCCTGCAGCAGGTGTTTAAAGGCAAGAGAATAAGGAGTAATCATCTTCATTACATTCATAGGAAGGGTTAAATCGTAAATTGTTTACACTAAATTTTATTCAGAAAATGAAAGGTGAAGTTCCTGTACACATTTTTGAGATAGTTTTAGTATGTACATGTACTTTTATAGTGTGGTATTTTCAGCTTTTTCACCTGCAAATATTGATAAACATTAAAATGAAATTTAAGTTTCATGTTGCATTTGTAGAAAGGTTATTTCTAAACAACTTTTTCTGTCATAAGTAAAGGGAATATTTCAAAGTAACAATATATAACAACAGAAATTTTTTATCACTGAGTTTTATTTTCATTTATCTGTTTGAAATTTTTCCAAAGAATACAAGGGTCAACACAAATTGTATTTAAAGTAATCTACCTTTTCTAATTAAATGATTCATTTGGTGAAACTATAATATGAATACCTGAATATCTATCAATCTCTTTAAGGTAGCATCTTGCATGTAATGTACCATCAGTTACGGATGAATTATCGAGTTTGTAGGTGATGTCATATTTACCGAAACCATATTTACTCCATACTAGGTAAATATATCTTCTCCCAAAAATCAATTTTATAATTAATCATTAAAGCAAACATAAGCTGAACGTAATCTGTTATCGTGGCCTAGTGGTTAAGGCGTCCGCCTCACAATGGGGAGGTCCAAGGTTCGAGCATCACGGAAGGTGTTTGTCTGGAAAATGTTTCTTGTGGGAGTTGTTCCAAAAATGCTGGTTCATCAGCTGCAAGCTAGTCAAATTTAATGGTTACAGACTCATATCCATTTGGTAGTCATATCATAGTGATAGAAGTAAGGAGGTACTTTGTTTAATCAGTGAAAGGTATCTCATAAGCCAAACTGGCTGGCCCTTTCACAAGGGATGACACTATCATTAACAAAACCTATTATTAAACCATTCTCTTATATGCTGATTAGTGACTTATTGAAATCCATACACATGTTGGTCAACCTACATTTGTGCCATTACACTGATCGATTCTTTAACTTTTGGAATGACATCAATATCAGTAATAGAATCATATTGGTTACCTAGCAATGGGGTTTATCAACCTGTATGGGGTACTTGAATTGACAGGACCAAACTGTTTCCCTAAAGCAGAGTTGGTTTAGATGACCACATTAAACCTTATTACCAAACTGACTATCAATATCCCTAGAAAAACAACTTAGTCAATTCAGTAATTCAAACTCATCAAGAGCAAAATGAATTTAAGCATTCAACACAAGACTGTAGATAGTCCTTTAAATATCATAGTGAAGTACTAAAACAGTCTTATTATCAGGTGCCGTTATTATCGCTTATTTTTTAAAATGCAATCTGCTGCAAGGGTATCCAAGATCGTCATTATTATGAAATCAATGAAACTTCCCTGATTTTTGTTTGTTTGTATGGTGTTAAATGCCATATCAACAAATTTTCAGTTATGCAAAGGCTTTCCTTGATCAACCAATACTAGCTAGGCTAGAGCTCTGAAGTCACCAGCCCAAGGTCACTCCCAAGAAACCAGAGATGTCAGTGGGGCTCAAACCTGGGACCCCTGAGTTCTAATACCGTCACCTTAACCACTTGGGAACACAGGGCCCACCCCTCTGTTTTTGTTGAGCCACGGCTAAGCCACTTTTGATGACAAACTGTAAATGAATCTAATCTTGAGCCATTTTATATAATTTGTTTACTCAGTGAGGTAAATATTTCATCCAATCAGTGTATACAAACTCATTCCTGATATATATGACTCTGGCTGACTACTCACAAGTTTTTAGGTTAACCCTTAGAATGCTGGGTAATATTCTAAAAATAGATTTTTGCGTCATCTGCTTACCAAAACCTGAAAAATCTGCTTAATTTTGATGAAGAAAGATACTCGGATTAGCAATCAGGTAAGATCACAGGCCAGCAGCTAATTCACTTGGCAGCTGGCCTGGATCCAACTTGTTTGCATAAGCATGAAGTCTGTTCCAGCACTGTAAGGGTTAAATGTACAGGTAACTCCCCATCCCCTATCAACCCATAATCCTCTATAATACAAGTTTCACTTTACAGTACTTTTATTGAAGACAGTGGCCTAGCGGCATCTGTCTTACTACAAGGGTTGTGGGTTTGAATCCCATGAGTAGAGGGGTCCACATAGCAACTACATGTATCTGTTTATCCACATTCGGCACAAGTACTGGTTATGTATCTAGGAAGCAGAATTGTCGTTGTAGGAACTTGTTTCATAGTCAATGTAAAATATATCTTATAAAAGGAAAAGCTTAACATTTGTTAAGGACTAACTATAGTCTATTATTGAACCCTATCATGTTTTGAGCCTTTTGTTTGACATGTTGTTGGTATCCAACACATAGTCTCTCAGAGGGGAGAAGATCCTACCTCTGTGCCAGCCCTCCATCATTGTGTAGACACATCTAATATGGCTGTTATTGGGAAGGGCTTTATCACTTGATATAATAGGAGCCTATAAAAGGCACCTTTCCAATTGGAAAATTCTTTGGCACCTAAAACAGCCCCAATTGGAAAGTTCTCTGGAATCATGCAGTGTTCCCAAATATTCGTATTCACACCAGCCAAAGCAGCTTTTTGGTTTTCCAATTCAGCAATAGCAGCAATACCCCCCCCCCCCCATAAAAAGCAGGCCTAGGTCTCTTCCTTATATACGGGGAAAAAGACCCTGTTAGGTAAAGGGTCAAGTATTGTATGGTATTACAACCAGGTATATAAAACAGATATATAAGCCAGAGAATATCATATCAGAGTAATGAATCACACAACATATATATGCTCCCACTCCCACTGCATATTACTCACTGATAAGCCTAACAGGCTTTCTTGTGGTGGCCAAACAAAGGAACAAAATATGTGTTAATATTGGCCTGTTCACAGGTAAGACCATGTAAAGATGAACATCATATATCTGGAAATGTGTATCTAAAAAGGCGATCTGAATACATATGAAAGTTTAACAATAAATGCTGGGTAATTTTCTAAAAAAGGATTTTTATGTTGTCTGCTTTCCAAAACCTTAAATATCTATAGATCTGCTTAATTCTTGAGATGAAAGATACTCAGAGTCGCAAACAAGTTAGATCACAGACCCAGACAACTTGTTTGCATGAGCACGAATTGGTTCCAGCCCTATAAGGGTTAAGGTAACTATGTATCATACAATGACAACTTGAGATGATCTTTTTTTCCAACATAGCCCATCTAGACAGATGTATTGAAATCCATTTTCTCAGAAAACGGCACAAAAAACACAACGACAGGTGCCCGGGAAATCCCTCACTCTCAGCCGGTTAACAGTGGAATCCAACAACACAAGGACTCTTATATTCGAGGATTCAACGCAAGACTATAGTAAGTGCTTCACAAATGTGAAGCACTTACTATAGTATTGCGCTGAACCCTTGTATTATCTACAGGATTTATATCAATACCAAACATTTAAGTAGCCTATCGGTACTTAGTTGACAAATCAAAATCCAGGGGTGGCAAAATCAATTGTCTGTATCGCCCAGCATGTCCAAAAGCCTTTATGGAAAAGTGAGTTTTTACTGAAATTCAATGTACAACTACAACCAGTAAACAGAAAAGTGCAGAAAAAGATTTTGAGTTGGTTACAAGAAATTCCAAACCAGAATTCTGGTAAAAGTCATATAAGGTACTTTTAAGTGGCATTTTACTATATTTTATATCTTTTGGATAAAAAATCATATAAACTTAAAAAGTGTAAACTACTATAGATTATAGAAGAAAAAGCATATGTGTTAATTATCACAAGTCTGCCATGTCTGCCTGCAAATAATTACCATACAATCAAATGATAAACAAGGAAATCGCAAGCAGATGGCATTTGGAATATATTTACTACTGGTATGTCTACAAAAACAAAAACAAGGTGTCTCTATGTATGAATCATACATAGTTGGTACAAGTTAAATGTCATCATGTGATAACATAAGACATTGTGTTGTATTCCATATTAATATGATACATACATTAAATTATTTCTCCCGTTCATAAATAGAGCACATTTACCATATAATCATGACTATTTCGAGATTCTAGAGGGGACTGTCTATTCTAATTCACAATTAGGTCCATTTATTTTGGGCTTATAATCAGAAACATTTTGTCTAGATGGTTCTCTTGGGAACTAACAAGATAGGGTTTTTTGTAGATCATTTTGTAATGGTGGTTTGTATGAGAACCATGACCAAGATAATGCTTGTAAAGAATCACAATATAAATATCCAGCAAGACTAACGACTTATTGTCCAACTTATTCGGCCATCAGCTGATTGCTACAGCCATTTCCAAGAACATATGCATGTCAAGAGTTTAATGTGAAACTGATTGGTACCAACAAGATAGGGTTTGGTAGATCATTTTGTCAAGATGGTTTGCATGATTACAATCAAGATAGAGCTGATAAAGCATCACATATAAATATCAACCAAGACTGACAACTTATTGTCCTACTTATCTGGCCATCAGCTGACTGTTTCGGACATAAATCCAGCAACATCTGCATGTAAAGAATCTAATGCAAAACTGAAGCAAGTCTCTCGCTTTAGTAAAGACGTTGGGATAATCTTGCATTGAACCCTTCATAAGGCAAGGGTTCATAAAAAGGTTAACCCTATCTGTTGTTGTATGAGGGTTTGTCAAACCTGAAGGCAGTAGCAGAAAAACAATAATCAGGGTGCTCCTTGAAAATCTACTTATCTAGGACCCCCAATTTCTGGATATGACCCCTAAAGATAGTTATCTTATATTCACAATTCCATATATATCAGGGATCAAAAGTCAACAAAACTCACACAAATCAAAGGAAAACTGAAAAAGCATGCAGAAAACCTGCATCTTCTTAGCAATATGAAGTAGACGGTATTGTGACAAAAAGAGAAAATAACTTTTTACAAAGTAGAATTTTTTTCTAATGTTAGGCTGTTTTTTTTTAAAATTTCATTTTCAGTCAATGATTAGCCGAAAGCTTTCCAAATCGAACAATGAGACTTGCCCAAATTGAAATCAACAGCAGACGACAATTATGAAACATGAAAAAAAAAAATTCATGGTTAAAAGCTAGAAAACAATCATTGTAACAAGCAATTCCTCCTTTCAACACAATCATTTAAGGCGTCTAAGGTCTTCTGCAGCAGACGGCTATTAAAGCAAGGTATTCATGGATGGAGTAAGGAGGGATAATCTAATTTACAGCCAGGTAGGCAAACATTTGTGTGTAATTAAGCTTCCCTGCACTAACAGGAGTCTGGCGGCACATCCCTTTATCTCAAGCATGAAACGGGGCAATCTGAACAAAAAGGTCTGATAAGAGTCCCTTTCTGTTTCACAGCCCCTTTTTCCCCCCATATGAGGTTTTGGGATGGGTCTGAAATGCCCCCCAATTCAAGACCCAAAGTGCAAAATTCCCAAACAAACAAAAAGACCAAAAAGATGATAACTGCAGAGGAATTATTTTTTTCATTTTCTCCAATCCAGTAGCAAATCATTTAAAACAAGGAAAAGGAACTATTATTGAGTGCATATATTGGAAGTAAAAAATTCTAGTTGCAAATATGAAAATCAACGCCATGAAGGCCCAAGATCACCGTCATGTTGCTTGGAACAATTATAATACTTAACAGCAGGAATTAGTTTAACCCTTAGAATGCTGGGTAATTTTCTAAAAAAAAGATTTTGTGTCGTCTGCTTTCCAAAACCTTAAATGTCTGCCTTATTTTGTTGAGGAAAGATACCCAATGTTTCATACAGGATAGATCACAGACCAGCCGCCATTTTACTTGGCGGCTGGCCTGGATCTAACCTGTTTGCATAAGCATAAAGTTGGTTCCAGCACTTTAAGGGTAGGTAATATCTTCCAATGTGGCAAGATAAATTGCATGAAACCACACACCAATTATTGCTGGGCAAAATGGCTTCAACCTTTTAACCCTTTACCTAACACCAAATTTTAGTCTATCCCATATTGAAAGAGTTTTCAAAATGTGATGAAAAAGGAAAGAAATCTCCAGACAGAAAGGAAAACATTGTTGGAAAAGGAGAAATTGCTCTTCATGAGCAATTTCTCCTTATCCCACAGTGTTTTCCAGAGTGGTGTGCAACAAAGTGGTCAAATGTCCTTATTGTTTGGTAATGGGTTAACCCTTTACTCCATTATAAACCACTTTGACGCATTTATTGCAGAATACTTTAGAAACCCGAATGACAAAAAGGACCAACTGTTCTCATTGATCAATTTATACTTCAGTCACACAATTTTCTACCCAATACAATTGAAAGATAAGAGTACCTTTTTCATGCAGTTTTCTTACTCCTGAAGTTGCTTTTAATAATCTTTCATTATAGTTTCATATGGATAAATTGGCAAATGATAAATCAAACCATTCACTGCCTTCAGATATCTATTATTTGTTTTTTCATACAGAGTTTAATGTCATTTCAACAATATCTAAGTTATGCTAGAGCTTTCATAGATTCATCAGTACTAGGCTTGGGCTCTGAAGCATCTTGCCAAAGGACACACCCTCAAGACCATAAGTACTGCTGGGGCTCAAACACTGAACCCAAAGGTCTCAATTTTCAACAATGACTTAAACAAATCATAACCTGTAATTTACTAAAATACAACCAAAAAGTAAGCATGAGTATTTATGTGGTTTATGACTTACTGAGGGTAAACATTATAAATACTAATTTTATTCATGACATTGATGTATGGGAGGAAATGAAATACAGGTATTTATTCTACCATTTGGACATCCCTCTGAGATGTGACCTCATAGTATAGCTATCCTGAACCCTTTTCAAATCTATGTATAATTCTCAGCTAACACAAAACTCACACAAAAGGTTAACCAATAATTCAAAGTTCAAAGAAACATCAATGAAAAGATGTAGATTGATAAATCAAAGTTGAAACCATTGGACATAAAGTAAAGAAGTTTTCTTTTTGCTGCAATATTAAAATATGTTCAGCTGCAAATGTGATATACACAGTCCGTACAAAACGAAAGGTCTTACAGATGAGTTATGTTTTCATTCACTATTTTACCTGCCCACATGCTTGGTCGTTAAATCCCTTCTCTCATTAAAAACAACTTTTATGGTTTATCAATGACCCTTAGCAAGATATGAGTATTGCAGTAAACTACCGGTCTTATTTGATAGAATTACCCAAAACAAATTTCAGCAAATTACAATTGGTCCTCAAAAAATGTTATAGCAGAAATATTTCAAATCTAATTTTGGAATAGTGAAAAAGAGTGATAAACTCAAAACCAGCCAGTGACTTATCATCTCCATTACACAAATGGTAAGTGAGAAAAAGGAGAAACCGCATGTGCCGGACAAATTCTGTAAAAAAATAAACATTTTACCCTTTCCTTTTATCACAATGATTTCTAATCAGATATGAGTTTTTTTTATGACATACATGTTGTAATACTTAATAATCTAAACTTGTAATATGCTGCATTTTTCTTCTTTATTTTGACTATCACACATTTTTGTGAGATGGTAAGGGAAGAACGGGAAATACTAAGAAATAAAAATCATGTGTTAGAAATTTTAAGCTTGCAGGTATATATGGGCCACGTCACGGGAAAAGGGGCACTCGGACATAGCAAACAGTGTAGCACCAGACCATCCGCAACGTCACTGACGTGGCGGCTGGTCTGGGGTTACACTGTTTGCCATCTTAGAAGACATCAAATTCTACCTTTAAATAAATACAAATGATAACTGTCGTGACTAGATGCTGGAATAATAGCACTAAGAAAGAGCTGAGTCAGCGGTTTTTATTTATGTCCGAGTGCCCCTTTTCGCGTGACGTGGCCCAATTATACTGTTGTGCTTTGTAAAACAGAATACTGTAAGCAATTCCTTTGGAAAACAATTAAAGAAAACCATGGAGTTTTTCAACCTGAGAAGCTATTTCTAATGAGTACACACAATATAGGTTCATGGGTAAAAGTTCAGAAAAGTGAAAATACTGAAATTTCAAGCTGGGGGCCTGGGGGCCGCAGGGCCCCCGGTGGGTACAGGGCAACGCCCTGGCTGGGGGCCCCCGGAAGCTCCTGGATTTTAGCATATTGGAGTGCAATCTGAGGCCTTTAAATATACTTAAACACTGATATTATTCTCTACATTTTGAAGGTGAAATAGATGACAACACTACAAATCAAAGGTTTAAAAGTTAGAAAAGCAGAAAGTTGATCTACACAATGTCAATTTCACAATCAGTAACTGTAAGATGAGAAAGTTACTAATCACCCAAAAGTCACTTAAAATTTTTCTTTTCAAAAACACTTTTTGTTTTATCAAAATCCGTCAATGCAATCAGAAACAGCAAAGAGTTTCACAAAATTCTGCGTAAAATTTCACCATGACATTCCTTACGTCCACGGACGGATGCACGAAACCGGTAGTTTTTAGCAAATTTTCACTAATTCCTCCCCGAAAATATCCAAAAGCCACATACCTTCGAAAGATATGTCCATTCTCTTTCGATATGATGCGGTTACAACATCCGGCATCGGACACACAATTCACATTTGCGATATTAACAATAAATATTCACTGTTTGACGTTTGGAGTCGGCCATTACTTTTTCTAATCGGAGTAAATAAATAACGTAATCCCATTCGTTGTCAAAATTAAAATTCGATTGATTCGGCAATTATCATTGTTTTCTTAACCAATGGGATGACGTTATTTATTTACTCCGTTTAGTGAAGATAACAACAACAATTTGACCTGCCGGTCCTTGTACGTCAGGAATGTCATGGTGAAATTTTACGCAGAATTACCCCCACCCCCCCACCCAATTTTCTCCTCGAATTTATGTGATTTGGAAAAACGGCCCTGACGAAGATCGGAAATACGGAATTCCGTCATAATACGGAAAACTTTTACCCATGTAGGTTTTAGTAAAGAAATCAAAATTGTAAGAAATATTATGCCTTTTCATTAGAACAATGGTTATCCATTTTTGTATGGTGTTCAATGTCTTAACAAAAGCAATATTTCAGTAATATAACGGCTTTCCTGGATCCCCCAGTACAAGGCTAGGACTCTGGAGTGGTTTGCCAAAGGTCACTCCCACCAACCCAGAGGTGTTGGTGGGTCTCAAACCCGGGACCCCTGAGTTCCATTTTTTAGTCTGCCAACTGTACATATGGTTACCCGTACCATACAATGCAGCTTTTTTTTCACCAATTGGAAAAGGATCCAGGGCAATTTGGAAAATTTGAATTGTTTCGGTTTATTTTTCTTTTACAGAACTTTGTAATTGGGAAATTTGGGATTTGTTTCTAATAATAGAAAACATTTCATAAGTAGTTAAATTTTCTTCTTCAAATCTTGAATCATGGACACTGCAGAAAGAGGACAGTAACTTTGTCAGTACATGTTTTGAGTCAAAAGTGTTCATTTGATTTTGAGCGTTCATAGGGGATTTTAACAGCTGATCGAATTTTAACGACTCAAATGTTTATTAAAGAATTAAGGTCCAATTAGGGGAAAAAATCGCGAATTTGGGAAAAATATTACATAGATTTGATTGGGAAAGGGTCCTTTTATCGGACCTAAACAAAGAAGGATAAAAACGCTGTACCCATACGCTACCATGGAAAGTAATGTCAAGCAAAAATGTCATTCATTTCCTTTTATACAGCCTTATCGGAAGTGGTTTCTCAACATTCCTCAGGAAACAATTGACCCTGTTGTCAATGGTCTAGAAAGAGAGGCATTTTTGTGACTTTAACATGCAGTATTTTAAAAAGTGATGGATAAAACCTTTCTTGTTGGTTCTCATTGCAGGGCTTTTTTCCCTTGAATTGGTAAGAGGTTTAGGCCTGCTAATCTTGGGAAATTTTATCAACGAAACTGCTTAATTGAGAAAGTGTGACTTTAAACTTTTAGGAGAACTACATGATTTTAAAGAAATTCCCAATTGGAAAGGTGCCTTTAATGGGCCTTTGATATACAGGGCTCACCCTGGCTGAAAAAAAGTCTGCGCCAGCACATTCGCCAAATGACAAAAATAGGAGCCAAATTAAAGAAGTAGGAGCCAAATTCTGAGCAAATGACAGCAATTAAAATTTCTTTATTTTAAACACTTTTCATGTTATATGTACATATGTGTTAAATCCTCTTGGTAAATTATTTCTGTTTGTTATGTTTCACCATTTTTATTAAAATTGTAATGTCATAAATATGTAATGTGTAATGCCAATAAAAATATTATGTTAAAAAAGATAAAAAAAAAAAAAAGCCAAGACATTCCCCTTCCGAACCAATTTAAACCAAATATGGTATAACTAAAGGCTATGCTTCGAGTGACAAAATCAAAATGAATCTTTTATCTCAGATAAAATCAAATCATATTGAAGACTATACATTTCTGATTTCTCAGTTTTGTTATTTATTTTAGAAATGTCCGATAGATAAATGGAAAGTAAACATGATCTTAGGTCTATTTGTTTTTAGTCTCGTCAAAACTCCGGTATGATGATTTGAATGATTAATAATAGAGGATCACAATTTGAATAGTACCGTTGCATCAACGAAGGAAGCAAACTGTCAATATCAAATTACTTTACAAATTAACACTCTTTAAATTCTCGCATTCTACCATGCATCATAAAACACTGGACAGACTGCGGTAAATAGTAATCGGTTTTCGTGGAACAACCGCATCGAGTCTACCAATCAAGTGTGTCGAGTTGTTTACACATAATAAAGACCCGATTAATACACGCCTCAGGCATTGTTTGACACGGGGATAACAATTAGCGGATTAATTTGAGGTTTTCGGAGATACTGTTAAGTGTGTCAAAAGATATAACTGTCTGTAATGTCCGGACAGGTGGAAATATGGTAAAGTTGAATGAAAAAAACATGCGCCAAGCAAATTCGCCAAATCGGGAAATCTTTCGCCAGAATGAAATAATATTCGCATTTGGCGCGTTTGGCGACCGACAGCGTGAGCCCTGATATATAATGTGAAAAAGTCCTGCATTGGCATCGTCTTTATCACAGTGAGATGACTTCAATATGTACCAACAATATAGCTTTTAGAGAAGCAATTAAGAAATTAGTAAGGTGGATGCACCTCTTATCTGGACCTCTGTATGCAAGACCTCTAAAAACATACAAGATACTTCCCCATATACAGTCAAACTTGTGTTAAGAGGCCAGCCTATGGGACAGAGTTAATTGGCTGTTTAAGACAGGTTGGCTGCTTAACACAAATTGATTTACACTATATATCTAACAATGGGACTTTCTGCAGTGGCTGTTTAAGGCAGGTTGGCTGCTTAAAAGGGTGGCTGCCTAACACAAGTTAGACTGTACTTTTTCAAGCTTGATTTCAAGAGTTCATGAACTGGTTTTTTGACACAAAGGTTTTCAAAAAAGTGGCATTTTCTTTTTATTTGATTTTGTTTGAGCAGTTTAAAAGGCTCTTAACCCTTTCTCAAACAATAACAACATTTGACCATTTTGTTGCAGATGTTAGAAAACATTGTGGGAAAAGGAGAAATTGCTCATAACGAGCAAATTTTTCCTTTACCCACAATGTTTTTTGGCCTAACAGAATATTATTTTCCAATTTCATCAAGATTAAGATTGATGAAAATGGAGTATATGCTGCCCACCAAGACACATTATGCACTGATTTTGTTTGTTTTTTCATTAATGTACTGGACTCGGCCTTGGGTGTTGTAGTACATGTTCCCTAGATGACCTACCAGTCTTAGGCTAGGATTTATGTTTTGCTCAAGGACACACCATGGTGAAATAAATGGCCGCCATTGGGGATTGAGCCCGGTTTGATCGGTCTCTAGTCCCCAACACTACCATTACACCACCATTGATCCCTTTAAAGCAGTCCAAAATTTGCATGAAGGCAATTTTACATTTGGTTTAAGTTGTGTTTTCTATACCTTTTCCGTCATATAGCGGCAATATTTCTCATATCTTTCAACCTTGCTAGTCTTCCTGAACCAGACTAGGTAACTGCCTTGCCAAATGCCATTTGATATAATTATGTTTCTTACATATTCCATGTACACATGAATATACATTTCAAATGGTACTGCTTTAAGAGTAGTGTTACAGTTATAAACAAACATAGATTATACAAAATAAACTTTGGGAAGATATTTGACAGGCAATAGCCATAAACACTGGAGAATCCCTGTAACTGACAACACTGTTTGAAACAAAGTTGAGTTAAAAGTAAAAAAGGGTATACCGAGCAACTCCCTTGTAACGACAAGACAATTCCTGAGACATGCGTTCATAAATAACTCTATCTATTTGGGAGCGTTAACCTTATTCCTTTATATATTTTGTGACAAGTCAGATTGACACAATTTAGCAGACGCTCTGTATCTGATCTAATCAAATGATCACTGATCTTTTCTGTGAAGTTTTGGGGAGAAACCTCTTTGACAAGATATTCTAATTCTTCTTTAACCGCAGTGTTTTCTCAAATCTTCCAATGAATGTGCATTTAAAAATCTGGAGTCTTTTAAAAAGAGAATATCCTATGAATAACTAAATATTCAACTGTCTGAATGGTAAATACCCCACCCACATTTTTAAGGCTGTGTTTGACAGCTCGTTGTTCAAGATTAAAAACAAATTTTTACCTGTTGTGCTACAGGCTCCAAAATACTCTCGATCGTTCGCGTGTGAAAGACCGGCATTTTTCCGGCGTAAGTTAATCCACACAATGAATCAACTGTTCACTTTAATAAACTTTCCAAAGTTATCAATCCGTTAAAGTTCCAAACTGCCAGCCAATTAGCATACAGAGCTAGGCGAGAAGTGTGGGTTGGTATTTTCGAATCTAATTAAATTTAGTTCTAGTCATGGATGAAGACAGTTTAAAAAGTATCTAGAAATGAGTCTTTACCAATTTAAACACATATAGTAAATAACAGTCTTAATTAAACGAAAAAATGAATAAATTAAATCATCACCGGAAATGCGGAAGTAGCTTTCCGGAATCCGATATGGGCTTCATGCAACTACCTTATATGGAAATTGTACATGCTTTTGATAAAATGCCTTAGTTTAGTTTAGTCCTCTATAAACTCACGAAGTAAATACGTGATTTGAACATAACTCAAGCAGTTATGAGATTTCCGCGTATAAAAGTTTATGTGAGAAAAAATCCAAGCTCCCGAGAATGCAATACTTTTTTAATACAAGGGAAATAACTCGTATATCTATATTGATGGATGACAGGAACAGTAGTTTCCCTTATATGACTCACTTGTTCATGTACATCGGTGATGTTTCACTATGTTCGACTCTATGTCAAATTCCATTGCTAGCCATCTGCGCTAGCCATTAGGAGACGGAAGACTTACGAAATAAAGAGAGTTATTTCACCGACGGCAGACGACTCGAGAAAGCCGACTAAAAAGGGCCAACGAAACAAAAACAAAAAGATGAAAAAACGGAAACCTATTTTGACACATCGTACGTGTTTTCTTCTTGCGAAATTTACAGCTTATAGTTTTGCAACAACGTTTTTCATTCCTTAAAAATGGTAATATTTTGGACAATTTAGTGGTAATCATACTCATTTCATTTAAAGTTATACAGCCGAAAAAAAACAAACAAATGTTACAAAAGTTAATCTTCGACAATAATAGTTTTTGTGCGGAAGTTCATTAGACTAGCTCGCGGTATACGAACGGGCCAGGCTCCACCAGGCTACATTAGACAGTGCACCATTGTTTTCCATCTGACCACAATACTCATTGTTTTAGGTACTAATGAAATTTCAACATCAAGTTTTTTTTTATAATGAATTAGCATTATCATTTGTTTCTTTTCATTTTTTTTTTCAAGGATGAACTTCGAGATTAGAGAAGCAATATTTCCATTCTCTAGTAATGTATTCTATTAGTAATAAAAGTTCAATGCTTTTGTTTTGAATGGATGTTATAACGTATTAAAACAAGTCCATAGAAAAATCATCACAACAGAAGGGAAAAAAACACGAAAATCTCAACAGATGCGGTATTTTCTCAGATTCCTGTGGCCTAGTGGTTAGAGTACAGAACATGGAAATCATATGACCCCTCTCCGAGTGTGTTCAAATCCCTATGATGGTATTTGGATTTTTGTTGGAGCTTGTTTCCCAGTTACATTACGGAATGTCGATGGTTTTACCCAGCTTGACAAGCTTTATTTGGCACTCAGATTGTGGTCTTCTTCCATTATTAGAGGCATGGTATAACAAAAAAAGACATAACCGAATTTATGTTGACGCGATGTAAAACCATAGAAAATGAAAACAAATCTGACACGTTTAGTAAAACGTCTTGATAAGTTTACCCTTATGGTGCTGGAACCGACTTCATGCTTATGCAAACAGGTTAGATCACAGGCCAGCCGCCAAGTAAATTGGCGGCTGGCCTGTGATCCAACCTGTTTGCTTCTCTGAGTATCTTTCCTCAACAAAATTAAGCAGATATTTAATGTTTTTGAAAGCAGACGACACAAAAATCTATTGTTAGAAAATTACCCATCATTCTAAGGGTTGACCATTGGAATAATAGAACAGAACAGAACAGAACATATTTTATTAGAACTTAAGCATATTAGCTCATTGTTCTTAAAATACATTAACTACATAACAATGAAAATAGTGTAATTTCATATATACAATTCGACTTAACAAAAAGGATTGCTCTGAAATAAGAAAACAAAAGTTTTAACTTACTTTTATCAGAAATCATGAGAACAAAGCGTATAAATATCCATCGATGCCTTGCTAGACTGACAATTTAACTAAGATTAAGTATTGACTAGAGACATCAATGATGGTTTTCATTCTACAAAGTTGTGTATGAGAGTGTTAAAAACGTTTTCAAAAATCCTAAAACATATCTAAATAAATAATGTTACTACATTATACCTACGCTGCTCTCGACCAATAAACTACCAGCCACAAGACGTTACGACATCGTAACTTTGTTTACCCCCTAGCATAACTGTTTTACAGGTCATTGTGGTCGCCTTTATAGTAACATAAAAGCCGGGGTGAATGTCCGAGGAGGATTTATAAAGATCAAAGGTCAATGGAAATGACCAATTCAGTTCTTGACTTCGGATCTCTTTGGAGATGAATTGGCGGGATAACATCGAAATTATCGCCAAACAGAAATGATTTAAAGGCACATAAAAGGAGATTAATGCTACATAAAAGTATATTAATTGGTAAACTTTTGGTCAGATTTAAATAGTTATCACAAAAAAAAACATCAGCACAACTTAAACGTGAAAGCCAACAAGAATTAACCCAGATTAACCAGTTTAATTCACCCATGACCTTGACAGTTGATACACAAATGTTGGAACCGACCAATCAGAATTCGTTATTTTGAATATGTAAACAAACAGGTTGTTGATAAAAATGATTGATTTAAATACTACTTTATTTCAAGCACAAAATAACTTATGTTAAAGAAGTCTAATTAATAGGGTCGCAATGCATTCGTAAATTAATTGTCATGACTTTTATGAAAATAATAAAAGAACTCTATATATTTTTTTAGTAATTTATTTCTACTTATCTCCTTTTATGTGCCTTCAATGTTAATATTATTTTACGCATTGTCTTTTTTTTATTTTCTTTTCTTTTCCCCCTCTTTTGTGAATGTCATCTGGATAATTTCATGGCGTACGTGACTAAGTTGCAAGAGTGCTGGATTTGAAATAAAGGTCAAAGGTCAATGAATTTACTTATAAATGCTACCATTGACTTCATTCTTATCCCTCGGGAGTTGCGTTTGTGGATCAAAGTATTGTCATACTGAAATGATGGAATTTAAAGAGATTGATAGATCTGAATTTTTATATTTCTATGTATTTTATGTACAATGTATTACTTGTTGATACAAATTGGCACAGGTATATTAACACATCACCACCTAACGCCAAACTTTTGCGTCTTGCAGCACATTTTTCACATGTTTTCAAAGCTCTTCTTAAGTCGTCTGCTCTAATTAAAAAAATGTCGTCTGCAGGTGGTAAAGAGTTGCTGGTCATAAATGGTCGTCTGTGCGAATAGGCCTACCTAGCTCGACGTGGCTCTTATAAGCAGTAACTAAGATATTTCCCATTTTAACTGTCGCATTGGTCTTTATACTTACTGCCATTGCAACATAAAAGCCGGTTTGAATGTCTGGAGGGACTTAGAAAGATTAAACGTCAATGGAAATGACATATGCTGTCGTTGACTTCATTCTTTTACCTTTGAAATTGAGTATGTGGGTAAACAGTGTTGTCACTTTTTTTTCTCTTTTCTTGTTTTCTCAGTTTTTCTCAGGTGGATGGGACTAAGTTACTAGAGGGCTGGATTTGAAATCGCTAAACCCCTCTGGGCATGGGATCGAAACCAGAGACGGATAAAGCTGGATTTTCATTTTTCTTTCATGAATTTTATGCATATTTCTGACAAAAATTGGCACCGTTATGTAAATGGTCATAAATGATCGTCTTGCGAGAAGGCCTACTAAGCTCGTCGTGGCTCTTATTAGCAGTTATTTCCAGTTTAACTGTCGTGTTGCTCGTTAAACTAACACGCATGGTAACATAAAAGCCGGGTTGAATGTCCGAGGAGACTTAAAAAGATCTAAGGTCAATAAAAATGACATATGCTGCAGCTGGCTTCCATTTATACCTTGGGAGATGAGTTTGCGGGTTAAAAGTGAAAGTGTCATCATATGGTAACATATGTTTCACGCAATGCATAACCAAATGATTTTGGACAATCATGGATGTATCCGTCACCTTGAGAACGGGTTTCCAGTGCAGTTAAACGACAAACAGCAGTATCCTCTTATGACAGCAGTGGGATCACACAAACTTCCATTTCCGGCATGATCAACGCATATATATACTTTTTGCCATAAGTGATTGACTCGCGAATGAGCCTATGTTGCCTGAAGAAGCGTTAACAGTTTTAATTTCAGGCGAGAGACACAATATTTGCAATAAACCAAAGAGCCAATAAATTTGAAGAAGAGAAAATGCGCCATTAATCTGGTTCGTTATTGGATAAAATGGGACATTTGTCAGACGAGAATTTGATACCAACCCAATCTAGGATTGTCAAATCTTCGCTGCTCCTTAACATATTATTGTTAAAGAGACTAGTTCACATATTGTGTTTTGGGAGTGACACACGTGTAAAAGGTGTTTAAGATAAAAAGTTACTTTAAAAGTGTACCTTGCGTTTAGAAATGGTTTTGTACTTCTTCTTTTTCATCAATTCCAAGTATGGGACTCTGTGAATGATCCAAGTTGGAAGCAACATCAGATGAACATTTCGCAGACGACAGAAGGGTGAAGAGTGAAACGTTCGCGGAAAGTTTATGCACATTTGGAAATCTAATGCTAATGTTCGCATTAAGTTTATGCACATTTGGAAATCGAATGCTAATGTTCACATTAAGTCTATGCACATTTGGAAATCGAATGCTAATGTTCACAGAAAGTTTATACACATTTGGAAATCGAATGCTAATGTTCGCGGAAAGTTTATGCACATTTGGAAATCTAATGCTAATGTTCGCATTAAGTTTATGCACATTTGGAAATCTAATGCTAATGTTCGCATTAAGTTTATGCACATTTGGAAATCTAATGCTAATGTTCGTATTAAGTTTATGCACATTTGGAAATCGAATGCTAATGTTCGCATTAAGTTTATGCACATTTGGAAATCGAATGCTAATGTTCGCATTAAGTTTATGCACATTTGGAAATCGAATGCTAATGTTCACAGAAAGTTTATGCACATTTGGAAATCTAATGCTAATGTTCACAGAAAGTTTATGCACATTTGGAAATCTAATGCTTATTTTCGCGGAAAGTTTATGCACATTTGGAAATCGAATGCTAATGTTCACATTAAGTTTATGCACATTTGGAAATCGAATGCTAATGTTCGCAGAAAGTTTATGCACATTTGGAAATCTAATGCTAATGTTCGCGGAAAGTTTATGCACATTTGGAAATCGAATGCTAATGTTCACAGAAAGTTTATGCACATTTGGAAATCTAATGCTAATGTTCACAGAAAGTTTATGCACATTTGGAAATCTAATGCTTATTTTCGCGGAAAGTTTATGCACTAATGGAAATGTTTATGCACATTTGGGAATCTAATGCTTATATTCGCGGAAAGTTTATGCATATTTGGGAACCTAATACTAACCTCCACGGAACGTTTATACACATTTCTGAACATAATGCTTACGTTCGCGGAACGTTTATACACATTTTGGGAACCTAATGGATTGTTATAGAAAACATACGGATATATAAATGGAAAACACAGCTGATCAGCGGAAGACAGTGTTTTGTCACTGATCGGATGTGTTTGTTTCTTTTAGATGTTATTTGCTCGGTTCGTTACAAAAGCACCAAATCATATTGTGCAAGTCAAAAGCGTTTTCCTTTTTTGTTACACTGGGTTTAAAGTGTTCAGCTCCAGGTGCGTTTAGACATTTCCACCAAAGGCCATGTTTTTGCGTCTTGCAGCAGACGACATTCAAAAAGCAATGTGGCAAAAGAAGAAATTGCTTGTCACAAGCTTTTGACATTTCCATTTTTTTTAGTCTTTTCACATACCACAACAGCAGAACTGAAAGGGTTTTCACATGTTAACAAAGCTGTTCTTAAGTCGTCTGCGTCACGTTAAGAATGTCGTCTGCAGGTGGTAAAGAGTAATAGTGTTCTGATGCAGGTGCGTTAAAGCAGATGACGATGAAGTCAGTGGTTAATATGAAACCTTTCAACAACAGGATATTGACTGCACGGGTTAGAGCGATATGACCATGATTAGGGTTAATCCACGGAAAGAATTAACCAAACACTGTCTTTATAGGAATTCTCAGAGCATCTTAAATTGTAATCAAGTAAGATCAAAGAAAAAAGAGACATTAAAAGAGTAAAAAAAAAAAAAAAATGTTGATGCGAAAATGATAAACTCGTTCATAGTATTTTTTTCACTTTGCTACGATGTTTTGTTTCTATTTGAGATGAAATGTAAGAAAACATATCATTGAAAAAAAGAGAATAAAATATTGTTAATAGCGATTCACACGGAATGACGTCACTTCACTTTCGTTTTCAAAAATAGATCTTAAATGTGAAATCTTAAAGGTCGTTTTATTTGATTGTGGAAACAACTACATATGTCACAACTTATAATTTCGCCATTTCGTATGAGTTACCGATAAAAAATGATTTCAAAGGATGTCAAACACTTCCATACACATTGAACTACTTAACGTGCACCCTTAGAAAAGGTGTTATAAGCCGGAGTCGATTTACTCGAAAAATTGTATCCCTACAAATATATCCGAGGTGTATTTCACAGCTCACGGAAATACGCGAGTAGTTCCGATTGCCATGACTCCAGCGCTCGCATAACTGTTTGGTAAAGGGTCAGCCTCGTAAATCAACCGTAAGTACTCGGGTATTTCCGTGACACAATAAACCCGATGCGTTCAGATTGCCTCGCAACTATGTCTGCGGCTTTTGGCAACCAAGTCTCTTACAATTAAGGACGGTCAGCAACTGTGCCAAATAGATCACCAACTTTGCCTTGCAATCGCAATAACAACACACGGAAAGATGCCTACCTAAGAGTGCCATCCTGCAAAAATCGACTAGCTATATCTTTTTCTGCAACAATCGTTTCCTGCTTGAGTTTGCTACATGTATGATAAAAACAGGTACTTATCGAACTGAAGCAATTGTCGCTTTCATTAAGCCCTCACTATGCGCATAATATTGATTTAAATCATGGCGGAATCATTTGAACAACTAAGTGGCCTTTTCTATAAAAGGAAACGCTTCCTAACCCTTCATGGTGTTTTGAATGAGAATTACAATTTTCTGTCTCGCCTGTATATACTTCAATTTCCGAAAAAAGGTTATTATGTCCACGTGGGAAGTAGTTTATATCTAAAGAGGAACATGTCATATTTTCTTACAATACACTATTTCATGTAATTCACAAAGTCGATTACAACATGTATGATAAATCCAATTACAGTGGGGTAAAGGGATTTAGGTACAGTGCTGTCTCGTTAATCCGAACACGTCCGTTCCCAACAAAATGTTCGGATGACCGAATCATCCGGACTAATGAAGCAGAGCTTGTTCTTATACACATTAAGACATAAACAGTCTGTATGCACGTGTATACTTATAACCGTTAAACAAACACCAAGTTGTCGACAGTCCCAAATTGAAAGAGTTTGCAGACGACATTTCAAAACGTGATGAAATTCAAAAAATAATCTTCTGGTATGGCAGAAAACATTGTGGGAAAAGGAGAAATTGCTCGTCACGAGTAATTTCTCCTTTATCCACAATGTTTTCAAAAGTCGTCTGTAACAAACTGGTCAAATAATTCCGTTCCCTTACAATTTTGTTCGGATTGCGAGACATCCGGATAATCGGGGTCCGCATAAACGAGGCTTCACTGTATTTAGATTTTGAAAGCTCTTGGCAAAAGGTTTCGTGTATACTGTAATAATACGAAGAATCAACGAAGCCCTGGATGCCTTGGTTTTGTAACAAAGGTTAGTTACGATAGATTTCCTCGTACACGCAAAAGGTTTCGTGTATTATAATACAAAGTATCAAGGAAGCCCTGGATGCATTGGGTTTGTAACAAAGGTTAGTAACGATAGATTTCCTCGCACACGTAAAAGGTTTCTTGTATAATATAAAACGAAGTATCAATGAAGCCCTGGATGCCTTGGGTTTGTAACAAAGGTTAGTTACGATAGATTTCCTCGTACTCGTAAAAGGTTTCGTGTATAATAAAACGAAGTATCAACGAAGCCCTGGATGCCTTGGGTTTGTAACAAAGGTTAGTTACGATAGATATCCTCGTACTCGTAAAAGGTTTCGTGTATAATAAAACGAAGTATCAATGAAGCCCTGGATGCCTTGGGTTTGTAACAAAGGTTAGTTACGATAGATATCCTCGTACTCGTAAAAGGTTTCGTGTATAATAAAACGAAGTATCAACGAAGCCCTGGATGCCTTGGGTTTGTAACAAAGGTTAGTTACGATAGATTTCCTCGTACACGTAAAAGAGTATACCAGACAAGATTTAACATGGCCTTTCTTACACAAGTAAAGGAATACACATTTATTTAATATTTCAACAGAGAAACCAATTAGCTATTAGCTAAATTTGGGCATTTTTCATTTTATAAAAGTCCGGCAACAAGACAGCAGAATCTAGATAAAGCGCGTACATATGTCAAGCTACAGATAACCCGTCACGTGATTCTCAGAATACACTCTGAAAACAAACATACATGCTCTTGCACTGAAGTGTATATATCGAACTAGCCGGAATAACATACGGTTGGCAATGTAGAACTTTCACAGAAAGAAATACAGGGTATACGGGTAGCTAACTACCATACAGTGGATGTATCTTCCAGATATTGATGCTATATATGTTTTTCTGTCATTATCTACATTCATAAGGCGATTTCAGTGACTTTACTTTTATGAATTTTTGTTTGGAGCAAAGCTGAATACCATACGCCAATTCAACATTTTAATTATAACTTTTTTAATGTATGACGTCCGGGAACTTTAAGTTACGAATCTTTGCGGGACAGGCACCAGATCGATTAGTTCATGATTGCGGATGCTGTCCTTGTGGGAAGATTATCGCTTAAACCTTATAGTGCTGGAACCGACTTCATGCTTATGCAAACAGGTTAGATCCAGGCCAGCCGCCAAACGACTTTAAGTATCTGTCCTCAGCTAAACTAAGCAGAAATTTAAGGTTTTGGAAGGCAGACGACACAATAATGTATTATTAGAAAATAACCCAGCATTCTAAGGGTTAAATGCCAATCATACCGATAGGGTGGGAGAAGGAAATGTTCGTGACCACATTAATCGTTATTCATACACCTCCGCATGAATTCATTCCTTTTTTATGTTTCGTTTATATTCGTTTATTTTCGGTTCCAAGAAAACTTAACATTCGCAATGAAGATTTAATCTTGCCGATTCTCATTGGCCTAAGTGGCAGGGGTCTGACATGAAATACGCCGGGTCTTGGGTTTGAGCCTTGGCTTGTTCAATTTGCTCTTAGACGTTTGAATGAAGTCAAGGCGATATGATGTATTCTTCTCTTGCCTCTTTCTGATCTATGACAAATTAACTTTGATAAACACTTGAGCGGAGTTTTGTCGACTTGTCGATTGGTGACTGTATCAAGTCTTTGCGACTTTTCATCAGTCCACATCCGGTGCGAGTACTGGTTATGTATCAAGAAAATAAATTCTTTCTATTTGCTCCACCAAGCCCCAACAAAAACTACGACTATAATTCAACTTATTATAGCCCCTCATACGTTTTATATGAAGGAAAAAAGACAACTTGAGGCTACCACCACATGCCGCAAACCCTTCTACATTTCCGTTATCAAAGACAATTAGTGGTATTAATTTAACGATTTTCTCTAATGTGTTTTCAACCCCCACGTTAGAAACTTATCCCCCCATATTGGAAAGTGTGACTTTACGTCTAGCAGCAGCCAACTTTCGAAAAAGCATTGTGGTAAAAGAGGAAATTGCTTTGTCCAAGCAATTTCTCCATTTGTCACAATACTTTCCAAATCTATTCACATATCACAACAGCAAAATTGAAGGCTTATCACATGTTTTACAAAGCTTTTCTTAAGTCGTCTGATTAAAGTAAAAGAAATGTCGTCTGTGGGTGGTAAAGAGTTAAAGATTTGGAAATAACAAAGACTAATTCAAAGTATTTACGATGCAGATAACTATAACTATAATTAACTATAACCATTTTCTATACCAAAAAAACTTAATTGTCTTATATATATAAATACAATATGTTTGGCATGCCATTACACACAGGCGTATTTATCTGAAAACGCTGTGCAGCCGGTAATTGATATGATGGCTCAATTGTGGTTAACTTTGTTTTCAACGTTATCCAACATGGATCAAAATCCACGTTGAAATATGGTAATGATTTAAAGATTGCGTAAACCGGATCCAACCGGAACAGAAAAGTACAAACGACCTTACTTAACCCTTCAGCTGCTGGGTAATTTTCTAAAAATAGATATTTGTGTCGCCTGATTTCCAGAACCTTTAATACCTGCTTAATGTTGTCAAGGAAGGATACACAGAATAGCAAACATGTAAGATCACAGGCCAGCCGTCGATTTACTTGACGGCTGGCCTGGATCTTACCTGTTTGCATGAGCATGAAGTCGGTTCCAGCACTATAAGGGTTAAACAGTCTTATCGATGATCAAACAAAACAGGGCGACGTGGGACGAACGCTAGTGTAAGGGGGGTTCATCGGAGAACGCTCAATTCATTACAGAATACAATACTCTGATCAATATCATGAAACTTATATTCTTACAAGGCAACATACTTGTCCGTTTTGATAACGCAAACGAGATAATCATACGACGCATCTTTAGAAAACGGCTCGAAAAATAATTGTGACAAAAGACGAGAATGACCTTCATGTTTCAACAAGGCTCACACTAGTCCGTTTTGATAACGAAAACGAGAATAGCATTTGACGCACCTTAAGAAAACGGATAAAAGAAGAGAATCGAAAGTAATAATAACGAAACTTATATTTTCTGTTGGTTTTTAGCAAACATTAGAAAAGACACGTTATTTGTCCTATTTATGAAGGTCGTCTGCTGACGCTTAGAAATATATTAAAAAAACTTTATTTAACGAGGTAACTTATTTGACAATTTAATCTTACAATCTTCCTTAAGATCTTCAACAATGAACAAGTAAACAAGATAACTAGAAGACAAACGACAATTATGCTAATTTCGGCCCATTTGACGTCTCACAGTGACGTATCCAAATATTTGTGAAAGTTATGATGTCCAAAACCGTCACGTGCGGAACTGGGTTGATAGGCAGTTATCTGACTACGAAACAAATCAGACCCCATGCGGGATATCGTTCCGTATGGCATATTTGCCAACATCCTGACGAAATTTGCCGAATATATGTAGTTCTAAGTCCGTTTGATCCAGACGTAGATATTTCTTTCTACCTGTTACAGCTTGGATCATCCGAGTTAGAGAGAGAGTTCTCCGATTGGCTAGAAACGCATCGAAACCGGAAACGGAAATAAAGTCAACTTCCGGAATTGCAGAACGGTTCCCGTTTTCTTTACCGATACTCGTGAAATCGCTGTGAGTGCCACACAGCGACCACGCTGGACTCGCGCTATGTGATTTAAGGAACCGTCAGGGCTAGTCGCGGATTAAAAGGTAGGAAAACTCCAGGCAACAATGAGAGACGGGTTCGCATGAGCGATAATCAATGGGCGACACGGTTTTTTCTTTCCCGGATTATAATCAGAGACGCAGCACGAACGCGCGTCGACTGGAATCGTGTTTATTGACAACTGTGTTAACAACCGATTCGTCTAGTTAGTTTTATTCTACTTGCGTTTGGATTATTTTTGGTGTTTGATTATTTTCTTTACGACAATAAAAGCGGTATCAAAGCGAGAGAAGTTGTTCTTGATTTAATTGAAGTGACAGCATCCGTATGTGCTTAAAATTGTGCTTGTGTCTTTAAGTTTTCGATAACCCATTATTGTTTTGACGGACGATATTCGACGGAAACAATAGAAATACAGAGTATTAGATAATAATTTGATATCATGGAGAAGTCGTATCAATGAAATATATTTCGTTGTGCATGTACATTACCTGTAGTGAAATTTAACAAACAATTTAGAAAATGATTAAAATATCGAAAACGAATCCTTTAAAAGAGAACGGGAAAATCGTATCATTGAATTATGTATTGTTGTGAACGTACATTAAACGTTGTAAACAATGTAACAAACAATTTTAGAAAATAATTGAATATATCAAAAATGAAACATTTAACAACGGAACGGTATCAAGCTATGGACGCACGTATAGATAGACGATAACCATTTGAATAATATACTCTTAGGTGGGATGTTATATAAGCTTAATCATGCATCATTATCCATTACTGTGCCAAAAAAGTTGTGAAAGGTGAGGCCATATAAACGAGATGACTTCCTGGTCCTAGACATCTTAGATCCTCTTAATAACCAGACGTCTCGAAAAAAACAGGACGTGGGCTTTTATAAAGGTTACACTTAAAGACGGTCAAACTTTTGTGAATTAATTTAGACTGTCAAAATGGCAATTGGACTTTAGTTAGGATTTTATCACGCACCAATGTGATGAATGGAAAAAAGGATAAAGGTTTTCAATGGCAATCAGTATCGTTCTTTACCAAACACCTGTTTTCCCGATCCTTAATCGTTATCATAAACAGACGGCTCTTGAAATAAATTGGTAGCCATAGAAGAAGACTCTTCTTCGGAAGAAAAGTAAAAATAGTGTTACATGGTGTTGCACACGTTGATATTGCAGGTATCTTTGTATGTGATAGCTGTGTGATAGTTAACCGCGAAAACGAAACAAAAAACAAACGAGAACAAAAACACCAAACATCATCATGCTTTGTGTGAACGAAAGCCTTGACGCGCGTTGCCAAAACTTTAACAGCGGTATAGAGAAGGACCTGGGTAACTATGCCGGGGACTCGAAGGTCAACTCCGTAATGCAGGAGGTACTCTACCTCTACGCCGTGCCCGTGTTCATCTGTATGGGCATCATCGGGAACGCGATCGTCCTGTACGGGGTTCGAAGCTCGGCGCTGGCCGGCCACTCGGTCGCCGTGTACGTCACGGCCTACACGGTCGCCAACATCCTGTCCATGGTGTTCAACTCGTCCATGGACTGGGTCTACCTCATACTAGGCGTACGCCATTTTAAGAACGATTCGGACACCCTCTGTCGCGTCTGGCAGTTCTTCATCCGGCTCGTCACCTACTCCGGCATCTGGTTCGCTGTCGCCATGGCAACGGACCGCTACATCATCGTCTGGCACGGTCACCGGAAGAAGCAGCTCTGCACGACCTTCAACGCCAAGGTTACCGTGTGCCTCATCCTCGTCGCCATGGTGACGCTGAGCATCCACGCCATGTGGACGTACGATCTCTCTTATCACGGCTGGTGCGTTATCCCCCCACCGACGTCGTCGTCAACTTCCGGTTCCGGTGGCGCCATACGGTACGACGTGCACCGGCTTGTTTGGCCCTGGGTGTCCGGCTTACTCTACTCGCTGGTCCCCATCCTTTGTATATTCGTCCTTGGGAACGCGATCGTCATCAAGCAGTGCCACGACAAGGAAGCGGCGGCGCGGGAAGAGTGGGTGAGCGCCCAGTTGACACGGACCGTTACGTTTATCTGCTTCTCGAACTTTATCCTCAACACGCCGGCGACGGCCATGAACATCCTGGACAATACGCTCCCCGCTGCGTGGAAAGAGGACCCGGCCAACGGAGAGATTATGGAGATTGTCCGGGACTCGACCATCCTACTGCTGTGTTTGAACTACGTTGAAATCCTGCCAGCTTTCGTGATTTGCAGCAAGGTGTTTCGGGACGCTCTCTGCAGGACAGTGCGTTTCCCGCGAAAACCGGAAGCTATAGAGATGGAGTGTACCGCTGTGTGATATATGTACATTGTACGCAGCGTCTCAAATCTCCTTTATGCCTGCGCTCCTACCTGAAGTCCGCTAAGCTTCCGTTTAGTAGTTTAAAAATGAGGGACATTTAGTGACGATATTGATAACAGATTCGAAGATGGTTCCCACCAGCATTGACAAAGTGTGGGAGAAAGTCTGCGCTTTGTCCAAACCTGAACCAAAGACAAAGAGTGAACCACATTGTGGTATACATGTGTGTTAAATCAATATGGAGCAAGTCTCATCCATAAAGTTCTTTTCGTTTCCTGAGCAGGGGAGGCGAAAACAGGTTTTGTTTTAGGTGTCCGTATAGTGGTTCTAAAGTAAATTTCATTAAATATTCACTTGTCTGTTCAGACGTTAGGATAAGCTGTATAACACGGACAGTAGGTTTTGTCACCCCCTGCGACGTACATGTTATCGTTTGAAAAAAAGTGATATTCAAAGAAGATATTAATAACAGATTCGAAGATGGTTGCCAACAGCATTAACTAAGTGAGGGATAAAGTCTGCGCTCTGTGCAATCCGGGAAAAAATACACAGATTGAACAGATCAAATGAAATCCCCTTTCTGCACTCCTACCTGAAGTCCGATCTAGTTTCCTTCGACCTACGGGTATGCGGTTTTAAAAGGATTGATACTTTGTGAAGAAATTGATAACAGATTCGAGGATGGTTCCCAGCAGCATTAACTAACTGTGTGAGTTCATCTGCGCTATGCGCAAGCTGGGAAAAAGCAGAGTGAATCACATTGTGGTATACATGTGTGATAAACAAAATGGAGCAAATCTTCTCCATAAAGTTCTTTTCGTTTCCTTAGCAGGGGACCCGAAAACAGGTTTTGTGTTACGTGTCCGTAAAACCAGAGTCTTTTTCTGCACATGTCCGTATAGTGGTTTTAAAGTAAATTTAATTAAATATTCACTTGTACGTTCAGACGTTAGGATAAGCTGGATAATACGGACAGTAGGTTTTGCCAACCTGTTGCGACGTACATGTTATCGTTTGAAAAAAAGTGATATTCAAAGAAGATATTAATAACAGATTCGAATATGGTTCCCAACAGCATTAACTAAGTGTGGGATAAAGTCTGCGCTCTGTGCAATCCGGGACAAAATACACAGATTGAACAGATCAAATGAAATCCCCTTTCTGCACTCCTATCTGAAGTCCGATCTAGTTTCCTTCGACCTACGGGTATGCGGTTTTAAAAGGATTGACACTTTGTGAAGAAATTGATAACAGATTCCAGGATGGTTCCCAGCAGCATTAACTAACTGTGTGAGTTCATCTGCGCTATGTGCAAGCTGGGAAAAAGCAGAGTGAACCGCGTTGTGATACAATACGGATCAAACCTCCTTCCTGTCCGCTCTCTTACCTGCAGTCCGATCTAGTTTCCTTAAACGTATGTGTACGGGGTATGAAAAAGAGCGACATTTTTGTGAGGATATTGAATGCAGATTCGAGGATGGTTCCTAGCAACACTGACAAAGTGTGGGATGAAAGTCTGCACTATGTGAAAACCGGGACAAAAGTACGAAGAGTGAACCACGTTGTGGTATACATACTTTTCGAGACTGCATTGACGCCATAAGTCGATGCACCACACTAGTAATTGACAAAAAGAACATCTGCCCTGTTATAAAGTGTAGTAAAACCTATTCTATCGAATAGAAACCACCGTGACAAAATGCTGAATTGTTCTTTATGAAAATTTTGTCTTTTGTAACAGTTACAAAGGGTAAAAAGCTCTACTATATTGGATATAGACCATTGTGACAGAAGGATGGCTTATTCGTTACGAACAATTATTATTTTATCTCATTGGTTTTTACTGTTTTCTGCCGACCCCGTGGCCTAGTGGTTAGAGTACAGAACTTGAAATCACATGGCCCCTCTCCGCGTGGGTTCAAATTTTAGAGGGATATGGATTTTCATGCGAGGCAGTCTCCCGACTGACTTACGGAATGCCGATGGTTCTATCCGCCTTGACCAGCCCTTGTGGGCAGTTGAGTATGGG
>OX401416.1:23412796-23463593 GCA_947846245.1 Cerastoderma edule
TTTTCAAGAGTTACCCGGCATTCTAAGAGTTAAAGAGGGAAACGCTTTGTTAATCATGTTTGGCGATGAATTCTCACGCGCAATCAATATCCATCGGCATTGGCAAACACTCAACTCGAAATTATGACGTCCAATCTGGGCAGACGAGCCTTGTGTTACAGAACAAGTTTAACCCTTAGAATGCTGGATTATTTTCTAAAAATATATTTTGTGTCGTCTACTTTCCCAACACCTTAAATAGCTGCGTAATTTTTTATGAAGAAAGATACTCAGAGTAACAAGCAGGTTAGATCACGTGCCTGGATCCAACCTTTTTGCATAAGCATGAAGTCTGTTCCAGCACTATAGGGGTTAGCCATTTTTATCATAGGTAATTAAACGATTCTGTAGGAAAACAATGAAAAGAAAACACTGAAACATAAGTAGAAATATGTCACAATTAGCAGTTTTTCGTTCGAAAAAGAGGCTTTTATGTTACTCACATTGGTTCAAATTCCTGTGTTCATTGAACTAGTTTCATATCTGTCGCACCTTTGAGAGTGATTTTGTCGTTTTTTTTTCTTTTGCAAATAATTTCCCGCTGATAAAAGGTCACAGGAAATTCAATTAACGAAATGTAATAAATCTCAAAGAAGTTCTTTACAAATAGTGCGTTTGATGTTGAAAGGTTTTTAACAAAAAGAAATATTTTTTCTGTGGCCTTGTTGGCAATACTTTACATCTAATCGGTGTCAAAACCATTTTTTAAATGGCGTCTAGAGAACGAACGAAACACATTTCAAAGGAGATCAAAGCTATACTATGTTTCTTTGATACTGATATTTATTACCGCCTGCAGAAAATGATTTTTGGCAAGTAAATGGTTAGACAAATTGCAGGAAATGGATTAGTATACCATAGCTTTGATTAAAATGGAATAACTAGATATGATTCAAGTTCATGTCGGAAAACACTCAAACAAAAATTATTAAAGTCACGAAGAGGCGATTTGGAAACAACGGAATAGAAATCTATGTTTGGTCTACCAACACGTCTTTGGTGCTGGTGCCCTTGACCAGGTCATTAACACACTGTAATATGGAAACCAGCAGCATTTTATTTAGAATAGTAGTCTTATCAAAGTCTGCAACACCATGTAATACAGAAAACAGCAATATTCTGTGTAGACACTAGACAAGGTTCCTTGCCAAAGGCTCCAACACCATACAGGTACCAGCAATATCATTTTAAGACTGGTACCTCAATCATAATGATAAACAGAAACCAAAAACATTTCGTCTCGTCTACTACCCTTGTCCACTCTCCAAACACCATATCAAACAAAAACCAGTTATATTCTAATTATACTGGTACTCTAAGTCTTCAACGCCATGTCAAGTAGAAATCAGCAACAATGTGGTGAGACTGATGCCCCTGGCCAAGTCTGCAACAGCATGCTTTATAGAAACCAGCAACATTCTGTCAAAAGAAGCACCCTTACCCAGGGGCCCTTGACCATGCAATGCGGAAAACAGCAACATCAGTCTTAGACTGGTACTTTTGTCTACGTATCCATCATAATGATAAACAGAAACATTATGTCTTGTTTACTTCCCTTGTCCACTCTCCCAACATCAAGTAAGACAGAAACCAGAAACATTCTGTCTAGAGAAGCACCCTTGCTCAAGGGTCCTAGACCATGCTATGTGAAAAAACAGCAACACCGTTTTAAGTCTGGTACTTTTGTCTACGTGCCCACCATAATGATAAACAGAAACATTTTGTTTTGTTTACTTCCCTTGTCCACTCTCCCAACATCAAGTAGGACAGAAACCAGAAACATTCTGTCTAGAGAAGCACCCTTGCCCAAGGGTCCTAGACCATGCTATGTGAAAAAACAGCAACACCGTTTTAAGTTTGGTACTTTTGTCTACGTGCCCACAATAATGATAAACAGAAACATTTTGTTTTGTTTACTTCCCTTGTCCACTCTCCCAACATCACGTAGGACAGAAACCAGAAACATTCTGTCTAGAGAAGCACACTTGCCTAAGGGTCCTAGACCATGCTATGCGAAAAAACAGCAACATCATTTTAAGTCTGGTACTTTTGTCTACGTGCCCAACATAATGATAAACAGAAACATTTTGTCTTGTTTACTTCCCTTGTCCACTCTCCCAACATCAAGTAAGACAGAAACCAGAAACATTCTGTCTAGAGAAGCACCCTTGCCCAAGGGTCCTAGACCATGCTATGTGAAAAAACAGCAACACCGTTTTAAGTTTGGTACTTTTGTCTACGTGCCCACAATAATGATAAACAGAAACATTTTGTTTTGTTTACTTCCCTTGTCCACTCTCCCAACATCACGTAGGACAGAAACCAGAAACATTCTGTCTAGAGAAGCACACTTGCCTAAGGGTCCTAGACCATGCTATGCGAAAAAACAGCAACATCATTTTAAGTCTGGTACTTTTGTCTACGTGCCCAACATAATGATAAACAGAAACATTCTGTTTTGTTTACTTCCCTAGTCCAATCTCCAAACACCATATCAAACAGAAACCACTCATGTTCTCTCTAGACTGTACTATGATCCAAGTCTTCAACACCATATCAAACAGAAATCAGTATTATACTGCCAAGAATGGTACTCTTGTACAGGTCTTCAACACGATATACTATAGAAACCAGTAACATTCTGTTCAGAATGGTATACTTGTCCAAGTCATCAACAACATTTTTAACATAAACCAGCAGTATTCTGTCAAGACTGCATGTTACTCATTTCCAAGTCTCTAGACTTGAGACCTTGTCCATATCCCCAAAACCATTTTAGTAAGAGGTCAGCAACATTTTGTTCATGTGTAACATCTCAATGAATTGAATGAATTCATCCCGGAAAAGTTGTGTCCAAAGAAGCGTTTGCCGACCATCGACATCATTGTTTACAGTGGTTTCAGTTTAGATAATAATCAATCGGAACTACTCGGGTATTTCCGTGAGCTGTGAAATACACCTCGGATATAAGTGTATGGTTACAATTTTTCGGGTAAATCGGCATCCGCCAATTAACACATTTTCTAAGCGTGCACGTTAAGTAGTTCAATGTGTATGGAAGCAACCTGTTAAATCATTTCTTATCAGTAACTCATACAAAATGGCGAAACTGTTGTTGTGACATGTATAGTTGTTTCCTCAATCAAATTTAACGACTTTTAAGATTTCACATTTAAGATCTATTTTTAAAACAAAAGTAAAGTGACGTCATTCTCGCGGGAAACAATATGGCGTCATACCTATTATTTCAGAGGTGTTTTCATTGGATAAACCCGATGTGTTCAGATTAGATAATAATATGATTATATCATTATTGAATTATCTATTCATCATTGACTTACAGTAACCATCGTATCTATTACACTGAAGTCACTTTATATATTTACATTGGCACAAATAAGCACAATTAGGTACAAACAATGTTTCCTCAATACAGTTGTATATTCAAAACCGAAATGAAGATAAAGAGAATGTAAAGATATGTTGCCTTTACCGGCAATAAGATAAGGAAATTGAAATGGTTAATGATTAAAGTTATGGTAAAGTGATATATAGATTAAATAAAATACATGATCTCTTCCAATTTATTCAATACACATTTTATTGACATCTTATTATAAAATAAAAAGTTGACTCATTCCTTATCTGTTACATTCTTATACGCTTTTTCCTTCCTTTTTTCTTTTTAAAAAAGCATCAACAAAAATACAAAATACATCTATTTGCAAGATACATACTTTTATAAACTTTTTTCTTTTACTCACCTAACCTTTTTGATAAAGTATTTTGCCGCAAACTTATAAAATAAGGTGCCATGCGTTTTGGATTTGAATCACGTTTTCGAACTGACTGTTTGAGGGAAAAGTTCATTGATAGTAGATATCACATCCATGATAAATGGTGTATATATATATATATTTTCTTATATGACCTGAATAAAAAGTTTCTATGGAAACGTCTTTTCATTGTTTAGTTGTAAATTCTTCTTTTACACGCAATACCAAAGTTTATGTCTGATTGTTTCCGTTTATCTTTGGTCGAAAGTACATATACGGTCGTTTTTTATCTTATTATAAAGAACTTGTTTTAACCCGAGACGAAACTTGTGTGATATAACATCTTTAATTGATTAAAATAAAAAAAAATTGACATTTTAATGATTGTTTCGCTGTCTTTAATTGTTATTTTACCGTCGCTTACGCAAGGATTTCCAAACAAGGGTAATTAGCAGTTAACCAGGGTTTTTAAACACGAGTTTTTAACCCATACTCCTCTTTTTGCTACAGAGGTACTTATCGTCTTGTATTGCTTGCCCCACTAGTCTAGACTTATTTATTTGACATCAATTGTAAAACTTAGATTTACCCCACTCTCGATTCTGCTTCCTGCACACATAACCGGTATTCGAGCCAAATGTGGATTAATGAACGGTCGCATGGTAGATCCTGCTACTCGCGGGATTCGAACCCATGGCACTAGGGTCCCGAAGCCGACGCTCTACTCCTTGACCACTGTTCTCCCATTACATGTAAAACATGACAGGGAATCTTTTCAACGGTTTATTTCGTTCTTGACCTAGGGCCTAGTGGTCAGCGTATAGGGTACCGTTTTACTAAACGACTTAAAGAAAATGTTTGCGTAAGTCAAAATTGATTAACTTGGAAAGTATCTCAAATAAAAGAATAACAATATTGCAGTGTGACTTGTCATTGGAAGCGTCTAGGAGAGACCATTCCAATGGTGTGTTACTTTGCAATATTGCTTAGCACAATATTGAAATAAGAGGGAATGTTGTTTTGAACTTACTCAAAGTTTTAGCATAAAAGGTTTAGTAAAACTATACCCTGGTCATACATAGTTAGAAAATATTATGTAAATTCGAACAATCCTACTAAAAAACAATCTTTCTGCGAGGTCGTTCACAATCCCTATTTTTTCTATGATAATGGTAAGATGGAGGGAGCGGCATTTATAATAGGAATTCATAAACAAATCTTAACAAACACACAAATAAACAAAAAACAAACTAATAAATATTTGGCTTGTCTTGCGTAGAAATATGACGTATATACAAATATCCGCTGGACATAACACTCTTACTCGAAAAGTTAAAATTACGTTTGGTCTGTGATCTTTGAGTTAATGATTCCGCGTGCTTATACTGGCCATTCTAAGTGAGAATTTAAACCCTTATAGTGCTGGAACCAACTTCATGCTTACGCAAACAGGTTAGATCACAGGCCAGCCGCCAAGTAAATTGGCGACTGGCCTGTGATCTAACCTGTTTGCTACTCTGAGTATCTTTTTCCTTCAAATTGAAGCTGATGTTTAAGGTTTTGGAAAGCAGACGACACATAAATCTATTTTAAGAAAACTACCCAGCATTCTAAGGGTTTTTAAGAAGCGTGGACACAATGGATTCAGAAGTACAAATCGAAGCACGGATCCTCTATCGACATTAGAGGCTTGAGTGATTGGATGACGGTCTTTAAAAGTATTGAAAAGGGGTTTCTCCTTTAACCCATTACCAAACAGTAACGACATCTGACCGGTATGTTACAGGCAACGCTGGAAAACATTATGGGAGAAGGAGGAATTGCTCTTAACGAGCAATTTCTCCTTTTGCCACAATGTTTTCTGCCCTATCAGAGGATTATTATTCAATTTCATCACATTTTGAGATGTCGTTTGCATTACCCATTACCAAACAGTAACGACATTTGACCGGTTTGTTACAGACGACGCTGGAAAACATTGTGGGAGAAGGAGAAATTGCTCTTAACGAGCAATTTCACCTTTTGCCACAATGTTTTCTGCCCTATCAGAGGATTATTTTTCAATTTCATCACATTTTGATATGTCGTCTGCAAACTCTTTCAATTCAAGACAGTCGAAAATTAGGTGTTTGGTTAAGGCTTAAGTCCAAATGGGAGCACGGATACTCCATCGACATTGAAGCATGAACGGATGGCGATATTTGTATGTAGAAAATATGTCTCTCCATTTCGAAAAGATGAAAGGAAAGAAGTTCAAATCTTCATTGTTTGAATTTATCGCTTTCCTGTCGGATGGTTTCATCCCGACATCGGGTCACGAGTCCGAGTTCCAGAAGAGATTCATCGTTAAACCCACAACGAGGGGCCTCCATGACCTAATGGTTAGAGAATATCGAGGGAGCAGCCAAATCTAATATTGTGAGAACTTGTGGCCAGACCATTTTGCCATTACTTATATATTTTGTGTTTGTAATTTACTGAAAAAAAAAATAGTTTGGCAATAAGATATGTTATGGCCCTGTCACACTACAACGTATGGACTTAACGTATGCCGAGCGAATGATTTTTTTTTTTGAAAAAGTGTCCATACGCCGGCATACGTCGACCCGGGTACCTAAAAATCAAATTTGTTGTGGATTGGTCGCATACATAACGTATACACAACGAATCTAATGTATACAGAACGTATGTCCAACGTATGTCCAACGTATGTATAGCGTATCTTTAACTTATGGGAGCGTATCTGGGCGTATTTTCAACGGGTGTCTGACGTTCTCGACGAATGTCCAGCGTATGGGTAGCCTATGAGTAGCGCATGCACAACGTGCTTGGTGTGTCTAACACTCACGTGACATAACAGTACAAATACCTCGCCGCTTTTTAGGAATTTCCTCATTCAGTCAGCATCTACGTACCATGCCACCCAAACGGTCTAAGGCACTTTCCAGATACCCCGCCTGTAAAACGTTCATTGTACGCCAAAAGGAACGCTAGCTATACGGTAGATATACGTTACATACGTTACTCAATCGCCTAGCATACGTACAATACGTTTGAATACGTCAATACACGTTTCAAATACGCCAACATACGTTATAAACACGTTAGAAATACGTTAGAAATAAGTTACTCAATCGTTGTCAATAAGTTAGCTGTACGATACACCCTCCGCTGACGTATGCCTAACATACCAGCAACGAACCTCTAGCGAGTTTCAACGTATGTCTAACGTACCTCCAACGTATCTATAACGTATGCTTAACCTATGAAATATACGTTGTCATACGCTCAAAAGTTTTGAACATACCCAAAACATTTTTTTTGTCTCGGCGTTCATGAACGTATGACAGCGTATGACAGCGTGCTGATAACGAACACCTAACGTACCCCTAACCTATATCAACGTACACCAACGTATTGGCAAAAAATCTCATACGCTGGCATACGTTAAGGCCATACGTTGTAGTGTGACAGGGCCATTAAATGTAGAGAGAATAGTATTTGAAACCATATGGTCCTTTTCCGCATGGGTTCAAATTCCGCTAACGGTTTTTGGATTTTCATAAAAGGTAGTTTCACGTTTTACTAACGGAATGCCGATGGTTCCACCCGCCTTGAGTTGAGATTTTCCTCCATCATAAGTTTAATTCAAACTTATTTATTCTATATCGATTTGACTGAAGCTTGATGCTTATTAAATCCACCCGCGATGACTTCTTTTTGGATACGAAATCAGAACTCGCGCCGATTTCTTGGGAAGTCCCGGCAATTCTCACCTTGCCTAACGGGGATCAGACCCTGGACCCTTGGTACAAGAGGCCGACGCTCTACCACTGCACCACTGTCTAACATTATGAAGCGGACATCGTAACATATCTGAAAAAATGTTGATACGTCGTTGAGACACATATAAAAAGAATTATCCCTTAGTGTAACACGATGAAAACAACCATTTAGTCTAGTAAATAAGATGCAGTACTTAAAGGCCATTCTAGAAACACGGATAGCTTCACCATATACCGCTTTGAACGGTGTTTAATACCATATTAACAACCTTTCAGTTATATAACGGCTTTCCTGGATCTACCTGTTATAGACTAGAACTCTGAAGTGACTTGCCAAATGTCACTCCCACGAAACCAGACGTATCGGTTTGACTCGAACACAGGATCACCGATTACTAAATCTGCCACATTAACCTCCTCTCGGCCACGCAGGACCCATCCCATTCCGCTATAGATTTGAAATATTGTTGAAAATGGTCAATTTGCCCGTCCTACCAGCTAGAAGAAAATTAAATGAATAGCATAATAATAACAACTAAAAACAAAAATATTATGGCATTTTTCGCCTATGTAAATAATGGGAATGACGTAGGTTGCCATTTCCGACCCATTGATTGCCTCGAGCCGTCTGATCGCTATAACAACGTTATCTTAACCCTTTACCAAACGCCAAAACTTCGACTTTTTCAAATTAAAAGAGTTCGCAGACGACATTTCAAAATGGGATGAAATTAGAAAATATTCTCCTGTGAGGGCATAGAACATTGTGAGAAAAAGAGAAATTGCTCGTCACGAGCAATTTCTCCTTTTCCCACAATGTTTTCCAGAGTCTTGAAAACAAGTGGTCAAATGTCGTTATAGTTTGGTAATGGGTAAAACTCTTAATACTTTGAATGCTAGGTGATTTTCTAATGATGTGTTTTTGTATCGCCTGCTTTCCAAAAACCTTGAATATCTGTTAAAGTTTGATGAGGAAAGATACTTAGAGTATCACACAGGTATGATCACAGGCCAGCCGCCAATTTACTTGACGGCTAATCTGTGATATAACCTGTTTGCATGAGCATGAAGTCGGTTCCAGCACTATAAGGGTTAAAATCCCTTAACCTCTTATTCCACAGCACATCGCTTTGACGCCAGTGATCGAGAGGTCTTTAGAAAACACTGTGACAGAAGGATAGATTTCCCTAAATGAGCAATTCATCAACTTTATCACAATCTTTTTGCCGAATACCGTAAACTTATGATTGTCCCACCCCATCCAAATTTTCTGTTTATCAATTTATTACTGATGCTTTCTATATGCAACAATTCCTTATACATGTAATTCTTAATGGGTTGGTAACAAATACAACGTGACTTTTTATTGACATAGTGCCTTTGCGATGCAAACCATAATGAACCTCAAATAGAAACCATTGTGACAGAGGAATAGATTACTGAAGATGAGAAATTTATCCTTTGTCAAAATGGTTTCTACTCAATACTTTTTCGAATCGGAGAGGGTGCAACGGTCCTTTACATGTATGAATGAATTGGTAAAATGTTTGGTGAGACGGTGCTTTTTCGACTTTGAAGATAATTTTCGCCTCAGTTAGGAACCATTTTGACACAAGGATAAATTGCTCTATTTGAGCAATTTATCCTTTTGTCAAAATGCGTTCCATTCAACGCCCTTTCGAGTCGGAGAAGTAGCAACAATTCAATATGGGGGAATTAGTTTGTAACAATGACGACTTCATGGTATTGGCTAGCACGAGGCCTTTGTGATATTAAGAATCATTTTCACCCCGAGGGCGGTTTCTGTTGACAAAAAAACGAACTTCCTAAAAAGTACCTGTACTA
The DNA here is from genome assembly GCA_947846245.1 of Cerastoderma edule. Lineage (NCBI taxonomy): Eukaryota > Metazoa > Mollusca > Bivalvia > Cardiida > Cardiidae > Cerastoderma > Cerastoderma edule. Next base: position 23,422,242 of record OX401416.1, read on the forward strand.
TGTGTACGGTTCCGTATCTCTTATTGTATAGCAGTACGATTTCTTGCTTCTTATTAAGAGAAAAACTGACGGAATACCGGTGTTAAATTAACGCCATTTTCAACAATTTGATCGTAAATAGACGGTTTTCCGATGCTGTTTCAATATGGTGTCTTTCTGAAGGACATTGTTGTCTTTTTGAAGACATAAGTGTCTTTCTTAAGGATAAATCGAGGAGAAACAAAACAGCCCCTTTTGGGAATTGAACGCGGTTTCGTCTGAGTTCAAATCCGTGACGTTTACAACATCTTGATTGCATAGGCGTATCCGGGCCAATGTTCACCTAAGTTGTAAGATCTTGTTTCACATTTGATGCGAAATGGATAAGTTCGAACTAAACTAAACTAAACTAAACTAAGTATTTCCATGAGAGATAGTCCCTCGGATGGTTTGTGGATTGTTGATGGTTCTCAGGGCCTTCGTCAGTCTGAATGATCAGAAACGTTGATAATTCATTTGACAGCAGAAGCTTGGATCACAGGAGTTAGGTCTTCTCAAGGGGAAGGGAAGGGTTGCGACACAGAACGGGGTACCTTCTTCCCCAATCTGAACACATCGGGTTTATCACATGAAAACACCTCTGAAATAATAGGGATGACGCCATATTGTTTCCCGCGATAATGACGTCACTTTACTTTCGTTTTTAAAAATAGATCTTAAATGTGAAATCTTAAAAGTCGGTAAATTTGATTGAGGAAACAACTATACTTGTCACAACAACAATTTCGCCATTTGGTATGAGCTACTGATAAAGAATGATATAAAAGGATGTCCACACATTGAACTACTTAACGTGCACGTTTAGAAAATGTGTTAATTGCCGGATGCCGATTTACCCGAAAAATTGTAACCCTACACTTATATCCGAGGTGTTTTTCACAACTCACGGAAATACCCGAGTAGTTCCGATTGCTTCTTCCCCTGTCGATTTCTTTTACAGAATATATAATCATACTCTTGAATGTTTTTCCGGGTTGACGAGCCCTTACGGATATTTAAACTTGGTTAGCTTTCTTCTTCGAAAATGAGTCGGGCATCGTTATATAACCCAAAAATTATTTACACAATGTAAATCTAACTAACAAACAGCTCTATTTTGTAACTCTGCTGATTTGATATAACGGGTGCGGCTATTGCTCTCTGTTCTGAACAGATTAAATATAAAGGCATCCGAATGATTCATGAATTTCTTGAAAAGTCTTATTCTGAGGGCAAAAAACAAGGAAGTAATCAGATAAAAGGAAATTAGATTAAATAAATGTCGTATCCAATGTCGTTTTTCTACGAAGTAATTATCAATTAATTTAATATCGGATTTTAATTAGACAATCTGCAAGAAGTGCGTGCTTCCACAGCGGTTATAAAAGATAAAATCGTGAAATACTTCACCTTACCTGAAAACATAAAATACTTCGCACTTTTTATGATAATACTCATTTCTCATTAAATATAATAGGTCGTTGCTCTATAAAAAATTGTTTTTTTGTTTTCTCAACAAATAAAGTATGTTGTTGCTCAATAAATATAGCTTTTTGTTTTTCAACAATTATAATGTCGTTGCTAACTAAACATATATTTTTTTTTTCAACAAATAAAATATGTCGTTGCTCAATAAATATAGGTTTAATATGTCGTTGCCCAATATATAAAGCTTTTGTTATTCAACATATGTAATAGGTCGTTGCTCGATAAATATAGTTTTTTGTTTTTCAACAAATTTAATATGTCGTTGCTCAATAAATACATTTTTTTTTGTTTTTCAACAAATATAATATGTCGTTGTTCAACAACAAAAGGTTGTCGTTGCCTAACAAATACCATATGGTGATGGTCATTGCATATGATATGTTGTTGCTGAACAAATATGATATGTCACGTGTCAATGGGTTGATTTTGCATGTATGAATCTCGTATTCTCCAGCGGGTATACAGTGTAGCTAGTGTACCTTTTCGTAAAGAAATTGAGGTTTAATTAACTAAAATCTTTGATCAAGCAGCTTCAAGCAAAATATCATACTTAAGGTTGTTTCAAGAACACGAAGCGACCTGATAAATTTGTCTCGACAAGGAGAGAATGTTCTCCTGAGCAGAGAAGAACGCAGGTCATCTAAACTTTAAAGTTCATGGCTGGATATTAATCTATTATGTCATAGAGAATTATAAAATATACTTTCTCCAGGCGATGAACTCCATAGAACGGGACCAATGTCTTATATCTTAACGCTTGGGATTTTTCTAAAAATAGACTTTTGTTTAGTCTTCTTTCCAAAATCTTAAATATCTGCTTCATTTTGATGAGTAAAGATACTCAGAGCAGCAAACAGGTTAGACCACAGACCAGCCACCAATTTACTTGTCGGCTGGCCAGGATCCAAACTGTTTGCGTAAGTTTGAAGTCGGTTCCAGCGCTACAAGCGAAATACAACAGACCTGAATAACCCGAAGCTATTTGTTAAAGACACGAAAATGTTTAATCAAGATTCAAGTATTGCGTTTTTTTATCTCCATTCTTGAAACTTATTGCCAATTACTCTCTTAGTTCAATGTAAGTCGTGAAGGTTATCGGAATTCTTCAGCAAATTCTGGCATAGACTGGGAACCGGTCTCTCGTCTTTCGAATGTCTATCTTGTGGAACATAGTGGAGCTTGTAGACTGCGGGGGACCAGTTTAATTCTGGCAGTGAGGCCTGCCAACATCACCGAAGGAGGCCGATTTCACGTAAGTTTGGACCAAATGGTTCGAGACCTGTCAGGAATTTCTTCCGGAGGTTGTCGAAGAGTGGAAAGGAGTTCGTGAAGATTTAGAATGTTACGTTGTGTGTTGAAATAGGTGCCCCGATGAATTGTGTGCAAAGAGGGAATCGGTCTTTGATTAAGAACAAATATTAGAAAATGCTATTGTTGAAATGCCAGGGAATAGGTCGTCGTTATAATCCTTATAGTACTGGAACCGACGTCATGCTTATGCAAACAGGTTAGATCCAGGCCAGCCGCCAAGCAAATTGGCGGCTGGCCTGTGATTCAACTTGTTTGCTACTCTGAGTACTAGTATCTCTCCTCATCAAAAGTTAGCAGATATTTAAGGTTTTGGAACGTAGACGACACGAAAATCTATTTTTAGAAAATTACCCAGCATTTTAAGGGATATAAATGAAACAGTGAGGAGAAAGATATCAAACTCTGGTGCAATTGCACCGGAGTTTGAAGAAATCAGAATGACTGTGTCTTTAATACAGTAAAGGCGATTTCTAATCGTTATCATTGTGAGTTGAATAAGATACGAGTGAGAAAGTTCAAGACAATAATACATGAACACGATTGCTTTTGTCGTAAATTGAAACTGTCTATAAAAGAAACTTTAATCAAAAAGCGTTTTAGATATCAAATCAACAAAAAAGAAAAAAAGGATTTAATCCATGAAACAGATTACTTGTGTCGTAAATTGAAACTGTGTATAAAAGAAACTTTAATCAAAAAGCGTTCTCGAAGACATACCAAAAAAAAAACGGATAGTATTTCCCGGTTTTTGCCTTTTAATATTTCTTATTTGATGTGCAAGATTAAGAAATATGACGCTAAAAGAAATGTAAAATACCGTGATCTTTATATACAAAGTATATCATTTTCCATGCCAAATATGAGAATATGTTACTGCTTTAAAGTTAAAAGCAACAACAGACGAAAGAATATCGCATCACCAACCAATACAATTCGCTAATGATATTTGATAGAACCATTGCGACAAAATGATCAATTGCTCTTGAAGAGCATTTGATCATTTTGTCACAATGGTTCCCGAGAACGTTTTCATTTGTTGCGTCAAAGCGAAGTATAACGGAATAAGGAACTACCCTGCATAATTAGAAATATAACTAAAGGAGCCCATGTGGCCAGTAGTGAAATGATTAGACGGAAACTAATTGTTTCCTAAACAGATCCTATTATCATCCGTGAACGAATTACCTCATCGCTAGACTGGGAACCGGTCTCTCATCTGGTCATATACGGCTAACTTTAGGTCTTTCTATGTTCCATATAAAAATAGCCATTTTTTACCCTTCACAGTACCTTCCATGACAAGTCTCAGAGTTAATCCTTGTTGTTTCACTATTTCACACTCCATACCCTATCAGAATTTCACGAACAAACATGCCGTAGATCAGCTAACTTTTTCGCTATTTTCCAAAATGTTCACAGCGAACAGGCGAATACAACAACTTGAACGATTTGATCTTACTTTTCAGAATGCTGTAATTTTCTAAAAATAGTTTTTTGCGTCGTCTGCTTTCCAAACCTGAAATATCTGCTCAATCTTGACGAGGAAATATTCTCAGAGTCGCAAAAGGGATAGATCGCAGGTCCGCCGCCAATTTACTTGGCGGCTGGCCTGGATCTAGTCTGTTTGCATAAGCATAAGTCGATTCCAGCGCTATAAAGGTTAAGAGTGTATAAAACACGTACATGACATCATACCATACTCTGTATTTAATGTAAAGGAATTCCAACTTTGTGTGGATAAATAGATTGTCTTCAGCTGGAATAGGATAGGTCTTATCCAAAGAAGTCTTGCACTCTGTATCTTACAAGGATGGTCGGTGCGATCAGGAAAAATACAAAACATTGTATATAAATATTTCTATGAAGTACATATCGAGGGTTCAATGCAAAACTATAGTAAGTGCTTCATAAACATGGAGCTCTTACTATACTATTGCATTGAACCCTCGATATGCTCTTTATTGTATAATATGTCAATCTGAACACGTCGGGTTTATCCAATGAAAACACCTCTGAAATAATAGGGATAACGCCATATTTTTTTCCCGCGAGAATGACGTCACTTTACTTTCATTTTTGAAAATAGATCTTAAATGTGAAATCTAAAAATTCGTTAAATTTAATTGAGGAAACAACTATACATGTCACAACAACAATTTCGCCATTTTGGTAAGAGTTACTGTTAAAAATGATTAAAGAGGATGTCCAACACTTCCATACACATTGAACTACTTAACGTGCACGCTTAGAAAATGTGTTTATTGCCGGAAGCCGATTTACCCGAAAAATTGTAACCCTACACTTATATCCGAGGTGTATTTCACAGCTCACGGAAATACCCGAGTAGTTCCGATTGATAATATGTGTGTCGGAATGGTATGCCCTGTTGGCATTAAACGTCCTTTATAACGTGAAACCTATGGAAACATTGCTTTTTCATTGGCGGTATTTGGGTTCATTTTGTGCCATGGTACAACCTTGCGTTCTTTGTCTAAGGCGGAAGGTCAGTGCTAACGGCAAAAAACGAAACCGTTGTGTTCAAATATTTCTATTAAGAATACATGATCGTTTATAATTTGATATGAGTGTCGGAATTGTATGTTACGTCGGTACCAAAAGTCATTTATATTGTGAAACATGTGGAAACATAGCATTATTATATGTGATATATTGGTTTATTTGGCGCCATGGGATAACCTTGCGCTCTATGTCCAAGTTCTGACGGCAAAAAAAAAAAGAACCCCAACGACATTGTGTTTAAATATTTCTATGAAGAATATACAGTGTATGGCCGTTTATTGTTTGATATGAGAGTCGGAGTTGTATACCACGTCTGCATCAAAAGTCATTCATACCGTGAACGATTTTGAAACATATCCTTATCATGGGGCGGTATATGGGTTTATTTGGTACAATAGGTTAACGTTGCTATTCGATGGACGTTTTCGATGGAACACGGCGAACTTCATTTTCTATAAAATAACCACAATAATTGGGGTTCCCTTTCTCTGATCAGTAGGGACACGCGAACACACGCAAAAAATCACCAAACACATGCGATCGCCATGTTAACTGCATAATTAAACCAATTCCGAGAAGGAATTTGTCGGTAGATAATAACAGTTGAAGGGCATACCAAATAAATCTTATACTCCTGCGCAGTAAACGATCTGCACACACGATGGCTTTATGCGCATGCGCACTCAACGACAAGCGCATACGCATGCGCACTGGACAGTGTACTCACAATCGCTACCCAGAGCTTAAATTGGATGACCCGAACTGTAATTGTTCAGGTAGCAGTACATAGTTTATGGGTCCTATCGTCTGCTGTCGGACACCCGATCCTCTTTAAACCAAATCTTATCCTTCACAGTCTATCTGAAATGACAGAAACTACTTTGTTGTTTTCATGTGTTCTAGTGTTACAGAAACGACATTTATCATAGTATTAATGGTACTTTAAATGATATTGCGGAAAATGATTTGGCCGCGAAAACTGAAACAAATCGATCATTTTAGCCTTCGTCCAAAAGGTCGCACGAGAAAGATGCACCCCTTGCCCACTATTCGTTTGCTATACTTGCACACTAAACACCATGCAAGCTGTGAATGCACCAAAAGGACCTGCCAATCTTCTGCTTTTTTCACAAAAGTTCATAGTGTAAGCCCTATATCAATTTCACTGTAAACTTACTTACATAGACCTGCTACACTCCACATTGACAATCCTGTGAATAAAGCGTGCGTAAAAAAGGAATGATTCTTTTTGCCGCGCTATGTTCTCAATGCAAGAATAAGTATGAACATAAAAACGATCCTATGGGGAAATACAGAAAATACAGAATTGACAGAATTGACAAATCAATTAATTAATCAGTCAATCAGTCCAGCAATCGGTCTTTAAAATACGTAATAACGAATAATGTGGTCAATAAAACTCACACGGAACAACCACTCTTTTTATCGTAATGGTATCTTCTTAAGACTGAATATCATGATTCACCAACATTAACGCCTACGAAAAACGCAAATTTTGCAATATTCCAATACGAAATCATTTTTAAAAAAAATACACCTTTTGCAATATTCTGATAGAAACTCATCCTGAATATGTGGGAGAAATCACCCATAAGAGTTAATTGCCATTTTCACCAAATAAGACAAAAGGTTGCATGTTGCAGAATCGTAAAATCATGGAATTGTGTGGAAAAGAGGTACATAGATACATACGAATGGAAATGATATTATGGTCGAACATTAGTCATCAAATGTTGAGTCTTTTTCATATGGGGCTAAACACCGTGTCACCAATTTACCAAAGCTTTGTAAACTTTAATTGGATTCAGTGGTACTAGGCAATGGCTCTGAAGTATCTGTTGCTTCTAAAAAGTAAACTCCGACGAAATCGGTGAGAGTATTAGGGCTCGTACCCGAATTACCATGCCGCCATTGTTTGTCCTCTGTGCCACGCAGAGCCTCATACACATCTACAAATATGATAAACAATTCCATGTATAGTGCGGACGAATTCACCTGACGTTGACCTTTATGCAAGAATAAATTAGAGCGATATGACGCGGTATAAATTAATAATCGCCAAGAGATCGTTCAATGTCGGGATTGTTCGATAAATTCCGTAAATATTATTACAGGTTGAGAGTATTAATGCAACGAATTAATTTCACTCTTGAATTATGAACAGAACTAAACAGAACAGAAGTTCATTTCATGAATTACACATATGGTTCATCGTCATGACAACATATACACATACATGAAATAATGGACAATACATATAATATTATGATAATAGAGGTCATCAACGCCAGGTGAATTTGTTCGGACTATACTAATTCGATAAACAGTCAAGTTGTAGACAACATTTGCCTCGACGTTCTTCATTCATTGTGGAGGTTAACAGACGCTGAAGGCCGTTTTGATTAGATATGTAATTGTAACTAATCGATTCCGGCAAAGCGGATTGGTAACAGAATAACTCTTATCAAAACATCGGGCTGTCTTTAAATTGAAAGCTTTTGCAGACGATAATTGAAAAATCGAAATACATATACAGTATAACTTGATGGCGAACCTTTGGAGAGGGAAATGGATTATTGTGGAAAAAAGGGAAGAAATTGCTCAGGTGAGCAATTGCTCCCCTTTTCCACAATAACCTTAACTGAACTGTAGATCAGAAGATCAATTGAAATGGGTTGATTTCATTAGTTAGAAGGTTCAAGTGTATTCATTAGGAATCGAGATTTGTTTGCCGCAATGCAATGCTAAGCCCATATTCATGATTCTACTACAGTCAATCCCAGATTGACACTTTTCCTCATATATACGTTTTGAGTCTATTCCGAATTGAAAGCAGCTGTAACAGCAGTAACAGACGACAATTGTGAATCATGAAATATTACATTTTCTTTTTCGTAGTTGATAAAGCGCGGATAGTTATCGCGAAAAGATTCATTTGTCTCAACACATTACCACCTAACGCCGCATTTTTGCGTCTCGCAGCAGACGACTTTCAAAACCCATTGTGGCAAAGGAACAATTTCTCCTTTTGCCATATTGCTTTTTCAATCTTTTCACATATCACGACAGCAGAAATGAAGGGTTTTTAACAGATTTACAAAGCTTTTTAAAGTCGTCTGCTTCAAGTAAAACATATCGCCTGCAGATAGTAAAGAGTTAAAATGCCGGGTATTATTTTTAAAAAAAATTTTGTCGTCCGTTTTTCAAGACCTTAAATACCTGCTTTATTTTGATGATGAAAGATAATCAAAGTAGCTAACAGGTTAGATCACGGGTCAGTCGCTAATTTACTTGCAAAAACATGAAGTCGGTTCCAACACTTTAAGGGTTAATAATCAATTTCTTCTTTTCGGTCTAAGTTGTTTTCATTACTATGTTTTCCAGCTGAAGAGGGGTCATCGAAAGTCGAAACAAAGTAAAGGATAGAAGACGTTTTCAGATTCATGGATTGTTCGGTGTGTAGAATTAATCCGTTTCATTTGGATCAATTGACAGACTCGACGAGACAATTAAGTGCAGAACCTGTGTAATCGATTTAAGTCTTTCGAATATAAGGTCGCTCCAAAAAGACTGCAATGCTTACAGCTTATAATGCTTTACAAAGTCTTTAACACTAGATTCGTAAAAACAAGGTAGTATGGGGTGGGGAGTTGAGTGCATACGATAACGCGTTCTTTTGAAGATTACACGTATCTAAGGCCATCGCCCTCAGTTTGGTTGTGGCGTATTAAAGACATCGACAATCGACTATTGACTGAGCACAGAAACATACCGTTTCCGGAAAATGAGACTCGTCCAAATTGAAAGCAATGACAGACGACGGATATGGACACGAACAGATATATCAATCAAATTATATTTTCATTATGTTGTTGGGTATAGTCCATTATAAAGAAAAGGATATTTCTCTAAACGAGAATTCCATCCATATTGCCCGATGTAAAAACCGGAAATGTAACAAAATAGGAATGTATTAATTATTTGTTATAGCCCAAGTTGTTTCAAATGAGTTCTGATGCAAAAGTTTCTAAAGCCATTTTTTTTATTTTAAATACGAGTTTTTGATCGCATCAACATTATTTCGGTTATGCTGCGATGCCCTACTCGAAAGAAGATCCAATACTCAAACTGTGCTGGTCAAAGTCTAGATGTCCAACCCTGATTTTTGGGTTGACCTGGATTTATAGTACGCATGAAATGATATGCTGTATAATTGTTCTCCAACACGCATTTCATAGTAAAGAAAAATGCTCTTGCTGAAAAAAAAAAATATATGGCTGCCAAAATCAGGACAAATTGGAGAACACGTTCATGCAAAACATTTTATGCGTACTATAAATCCAGATATTTTGCTTCACATCCAGACTATTAAGCCGGGTAGAACCATTGGTATTCTATAAGTCAGTCAGGAGACTAGCTCTCACAAAAAAGAAATCAAATATCGTCACAGGAACTTGAACTAAAGCCGTCTGTAGTAACATACGGACGGATCAAAGTGAGAGGGTATGGAGTTAATGGTTAATCCGGTCATAAAGTTCTTGATCACGCCTTTGTAACTCTTGGATCGTTAATTCTATACTAGAATATGATTATGGTTTATTCACGATTCTCCCGCATAAAGAATAGGATTTTTTTTTATCTCTTTACCCCATCAATACAATGCTTTAACCCAACTACAACACAAGACTTAAATTTGCTTGTTCACAGAAGAGGAAATTTTAAAGTAAAAATAAAATGTTGTTGAAACAAAACAATTTTTGTATTGGTGTTTTATATATAATCAAAAGTAGCTATTGTAAGCATGATCAGTTCAGGGAGCGTCAATTTATCTAAATAATCCTTGCGATCCTTCAAAGCTGGACACAACGGCAGAGTTCAATCATAAAAGTATGATACCATTTTTTATGATAATTAACAAAGAGTATTGTGTCAAAACGAGCAATTGCTTGTCCTTTATCCCTCTGATACCAGTATATCTATATATGTTCGTCTTGATTACCTGCTCATTAACAAAACATGTCACTAATGTACTATACTACGACGGGAACCAGACTAGATACATATATGAATAAAATAGCTTGTAAAGACAACGTACAAAGACGCACAATGGTACACTGTTTCCCTGCCGCAACTCTCATGCTATCCGATGTTTCGCAAATTTCAACGGGGATCCAATATCCGTGCAATTTGTCCCGCAGTAGATCACAAGGTGTCGAATGTCTTTGTAAAAATGGGAATCTCATTTGCATATTCCCGCGGGAAGTTCTGGAGGCGGCTGGTGTTTCGTCCCGCCATATCCTTGTCAAACTACATGTTTCTGAAGCAGAACTACAGGGCTCTGTAGTAGAAAATACAAGTCTCCTTTTCAAACTAGATTGCTCCTTGTCAAACTACATGGCACCTTGCCAAACTTCATGGTTCCTTGCCATACTGCATGACTCTGAAGCCAAAATACATGGTTACTTGTAAAACTACATGACTCTGAAGTCAGACTACATGACTCTGAAGTCAAACTACATGACTCTGAAGCTAAACTACATGACTCTGAAGTCAAACTACATGGTTTCTTGTCAAACTGCATGACTCTGAAGCCAAAATACATAGTTACTTGTCAAACTGCATGACTCTGAAGTCAAACTACATGACTCTGAAGCCAAACTACATGACTCTGAAGCCAAACTTCATGACTTTGAAGTCAAACTGCATGACTCTGAAGCTAAACTACATTGTCCCTTGTCAAACTACATGACTCTGAAGTCAAACTGCATGGTTTCTTGTCAAACTACATGGTTTCTTGTCAAACTACATGACTCTGAAGCCAAACTACACGGTTCCTTGCCAAACTACATGGTTTCTTGTCAAACTACATGACTCTGAAGCCAAACTAAATGGTTTCTTGTCAAACTACATGACTCTGAAGTCAAACTAATGGTTTCTTGTCAAACTTCATGGCACCATGCCAAACTAAATGATTTCTTGTCAAACTACATGACTCTGAAGTCAAACTAGATGGTTTCTTGTCAAACTTTATGACTCTGAAGTCAAACGGCATGGTTTCTTGTCAAACTACATGACTCTGAAGTCAAACTTCATGGTTTCTTGTCAAACTACATGACTCTGAAGCCAAACTACATGGCTCCTTGTCAAACTACATGACTCTGAAGTCAAACTAATGGTTTCTTGTCAAACTATATGACTATAAAGTCAAACTGCATGGTTTCTTGTCAAACTATATGACTCTGAAGTCAAACTGCATGGTTTCTTGTCAAACTATATGACTCTGAAGTCAAACTGCATGGTTTCTTGTCAAACTATATGACTCTGAAGTCAAACTGCATGGTTTCTTGTCAAACTATATGACTATGAAGCCAAACTACATGGTTTCTTGTCAAACTACATGACTATGAAGTCAAACTGCATGGTTTCTTGTCAAACTATATGACTATGAAGTCAAACTGCATGGTTTCTTGTCAAACTATATGACTCTGAAGTCAAACTGCATGGTTTCTTGTCAAACTATATGACTCTGAAGCCCAACTACATGGTTTCTTGTCAAACTATATGACTCTGAAGTCAAACTGCATGGTTTCCTGTCAAACTATATGACTCTGAAGTCAAACTGCATGGTTTCTTGTCAAATTATATGACTATAAAGTCAAACTGCATGGTTTCTTGTCAAACTATATGACTCTGAAGTCAAACTGCATGGTTTCCTGTCAAACTATATGACTATGAAGTCAAACTGCATGGTTTCTTGTCAAACTATATGACTCTGAAGTCAAACTGCATGGTTTCTTGTCAAACTATATGACTATGAAGCCAAACTACATGATTTCTTGTCAAACTACATGACTCTGAAGTCAAACTGCATGGTTTCTTGTCAAACTATATGACTATGAAGTCAAACTGCATGGTTTCTTGTCAAACTATATGACTCTGAAGTCAAACTGCATGGTTTCTTGTCAAACTATATGACTCTGAAGCCAAACTACATGGTTTCTTGTCAAACTACATGACTCTGAAGTCAAACTGCATGGTTTCCTGTCAAACTACATGACTCTGAAGTCAAACTGCATGGTTTCTTGTCAAACTATATGACTCTGAAGTCAAACTGCATGGTTTCTTGTCAAACTATATGACTCTGAAGTCAAACTGCATGGTTTCTTGTCAAACTATATGACTATAAAGTCAAACTGCATGGTTTCTTGTCAAACTATATGACTCTGAAGTCAAACTGCATGGTTTCCTATCAAACTATATGACTCTGAAGTCAAACTGCATGGTTTCTTGTCAAATTATATGACTATAAAGTCAAACTGCATGGTTTCTTGTCAAACTATATGACTCTGTCAAACTCGCATGGTTTCCGTCAAACGCATATATGACTATGAAGCCAAACTGCATGGTTTCTGTCAAACTATATGACTCTGGTCAAACTGCATGGTTTCTGTCAAACCATATGACTACAGCCAAAACTACATGGTTTCTTGTCAAACTACATGACTCTGAAGTCAAACTGCATGGTTTCTTGTCAAACTATATGACTATGAAGTCAAACTGCATGGTTTCTTGTCAAACTATATGACTCTGAAGTCAAACTGCATGGTTTCTTGTCAAACTATATGACTCTGAAGCCAAACTACATGGTTTCTTGTCAAACTACATGACTCTGAAGTCAAACTGCATGGTTTCCTGTCAAACTACATGACTCTGAAGTCAAACTGCATGGTTTCTTGTCAAACTATATGACTCTGAAGTCAAAATGCATGGTTTCTTGTCAAACTACATGACTCTGAAGCCAAACTGCATGGTTTCTTGTCAAACTTTATGACTCTGAAGTCAAACTGCATGGTTTCTTGTCAAACTACATGACTCTGAAGTCAAACTGCATGGTTTCTTGTCAAACCATACGACTCTGAAGTCAAACTGCATGGCTTCTGTCAAACTACACTCTAGCCAAACTAAATGGTTTCTTGTCAAACTTTATGACTTGAAGTCAAACGCGGTTTCTTGCCAAATCCATGACTCCGGAAGCCAAACTGCACGGTTTCTTGTCAAACTACATGACTCCGAAGCCAAACTGAATGGTTTCTTGTCAAACTTTATGACTCTGAAGCCAAACTGCATGGTTTCTTGTCAAACTACATGACTCTGAAGCCAAACTGCATGGTTTCTTGTCAAACTACATGACTCTGAAGCCAAACTTAATGGTTTCTTGTCAAACTTTATGACTCTGAAGTCAAACTGCATGGTTTCTTGTCAAACTACATGACTCTGAAGCCAAACTGCATGGTTTCTTGTCAAACTACATGACTCTGAAGTCAAACTGCATGGTTTCTTGTCAAACTACATGATTCTGAAGTCAAACTGCATGGTTTCTTGTCAAACTATATGACTCTGAAGCCAAACTGCATGGTTTCTTGTCAAACTACATGACTCTGAAGCCAAACTGCATGGTTTCTTGTCAAACTACATGATTCTGAAGTCAAACTGCATGGTTTCTTGTCAAACTATATGACTCTGAAGCCAAACTGCATGGTTTCTTGTCAAACTACATGACTCTGAAGCCAGACTGAATGGTTTCTTGTCAAACTTTATGACTCTGAAGCCAAACTGCATGGTTTCTTGTCAAACTACATGACTCTGAAGCCAAACTGCATGGTTTCTTGTCAAACTATATGACTCTGAAGCCAAACTGCATGGTTTCTTGTCAAACTACATGACTCTGAAGCCAAACTTAATGGTTTCTTGTCAAACTTTATGACTCTGAAGTCAAACTGCATGGTTTCTTGTCAAACTACATGACTCTGAAGCCAGACTGCATGGTTTCTTGTCAAACTACATGACTCTGAAGCCAGACTGAATGGTTTCTTGTCAAACTTTATGACTCTGAAGCCAAACTGCATGGTTTCTTGTCAAACTACATGACTATGAAGTCAAACTGCATGGTTTCTTGTCAAACTACATGATTCTGAAGTCAAACTGCATGGTTTCTTGTCAAACTACATGACTCTGAAGCCAAACTGCATGGTTTCTTGTCAAACTACATGACTATGAAGTCAAACTGCATGGTTTCTTGTCAAACTACATGATTCTGAAGTCAAACTGCATGGTTTCTTGTCAAACTACATGACTCTGAAGCCAAACTGCATGGTTTCTTGTCAAACTACATGACTCTGAAGTCAAACTGCATGGTTTCTTGTCAAACTATATGACTCTGAATGGTTTCTTGTCAAACTAATGACTCTGAAGCATGGTTTCTTGTCAAACTACATGACTCTGAAGTCAAACTGCATGGTTTCTTGTCAAACTATATGACTCTGAAGTCAAACTGCATGGTTTCTTGTTAAACTACATGACTCTGAAGCTAAACTCTTGTCAAACTATATGACTCTGAAGTCAAACTGCATGGTTTCTTGTCAAACTACATGATTCTGAAGTCAAACTGCATGGTTTCTTGTCAAACTATATGACTCTGAAGCCAAACTGCATGGTTTCTTGTCAGACTATATGACTCTGAAGTCAAACTGCATGGTTTCTTGTCAAACTATATGACTCTGAAGCCAAACTGCATGGTTTCTTGTCAGACTATATGACTCTGAAGTCAAACTGCATGGTTTCTTGTCAAACTACATGACTCTGAAGCCAAACTGAATGGTTTCTTGTCAAACTATATGACTCTGAAGTCAAACTGCATGGTTTCTTGTCAAACTACATGACTCTGAAGCCAAACTGCATGGTTTCTTGTAAAACTATATGACTCTGAAGTCAAACTGCATGGTTTCTTGTCAAACTACATGTCAAATGGTTTCTTGTCAAACATGACTCTGAAGTCAAACTGCATGGTTTCTTGTCAAACTACATGACTCTGAAGCCAAACTGCATGGTTTCTTGTCAAACTACATGACTCTGAAGCCAAACTGCATGGTTTCTTATCAAACTACATGACTCTGAAGCCAAACTAAATGGTTTCTTGTCAAACTTTATGACTCTGAAGTCAAACTGCATGGTTTCTCGTCAAACTACATGACTCTGAAGTCAAACTTCATGGTTTCTTGTCAAACTACATGACTCTGAAGTCAAACTGCGTGGTTTCTTGTCAAACTACATGACTCTGAAGCCAAACTAAATGGTTTCTTGTCAAACTTTATGACTCTGAAGTCAAACTGCATGGTTTCTTGTCAAACTACATGACTCTGAAGTCAAACTGCATGGTTTCTTGTCAAACTACATGACTCTGAAGCCAAACTGCATGGTTTCTTGTCAAACTACATGACTCTGAAGCCAAACTGCATGGTTTCTTGTCAAACTACATGACTCTGAAGCCAAACTAAATGGTTTCTTGTCAAACTTTATGACTCTGAAGTCAAACTGCATGGTTTCTCGTCAAACTACATGACTCTGAAGTCAAACTGCATGGTTTCTTGTCAAACTACATGACTCTGAAGTCAAACTGCATGGTTTCTTGTCAAACTACATGACTCTGAAGCCAAACTAAATGGTTTCTTGTCAAACTTTATGACTCTGAAGTCAAACTGCATGGTTTCTTGTCAAACTACATGACTCTGAAGCCAAACTGCATGGTTTCTTGTCAAACTACATGACTCCGAAGCCAAACTGAATGGTTTCTTGTCAAACTTTATGACTCTGAAGCCAAACTGCATGGTTTCTTGTCAAACTACATGACTCTGAAGCCAAACTGCATGGTTTCTTGTCAAACTACATGACTCTGAAGCCAAACTTAATGGTTTCTTGTCAAACTTTATGACTCTGAAGTCAAACTGCATGGTTTCTTGTCAAACTACATGACTCTGAAGCCAGACTGCATGGTTTCTTGTCAAACTACATGACTCTGAAGCCAGACTGAATGGTTTCTTGTCAAACTTTATGACTCTGAAGCCAAACTGCATGGTTTCTTGTCAAACTACATGACTCTGAAGCCAAACTGCATGGTTTCTTGTCAAACTACATGACTCTGAAGTCAAACTGCATGGTTTCTTGTCAAACTACATAACTCTGAAGTCAAACTGCATGGTTTCTTGTCAAACTACATGACTCTGAAGTCAAACTGCATGGTTTCTTGTCAAACTATATGACTATGAAGCCAAACTACATGGTTTCTTGTCAAACTATATGACTCTGAAGTCAGACTACATGACTCTGCAGTCAAACTACATGACTCTGAAGTCAAACTACATGGTTTCTTGTCAAACTACATGGCACCATGCCAAACTACACGGGTCCTTGTTAAACTACATGACACCATGCCAAACTACACGGTTCCTTGTCAAACTACATGACTCTGAAGTCAGACTACATGACTCTAAAGTCAAACTACATGGTTTCTTGTAAAACTACATGGCACCATGCCAAACTACATGGTTCCTTGTCAAACTGCATGACTCTGAAGCCAAACTACATGGTTTCTTGTCAAACTACATGACTCTGAAGTAAAACTGCATGGTTTCTTGTCAAACTACATGACTCTGAAGCTAAACTACATGGCTCCTTGTCAAACTATATGACTCTGAAGTCAAACTGCATGGTTTCTTGTCAAACTACATGACTCTGAAGCTAAACTACATGGTCTCTTGTCAAACTATATGACTCTGAAGTAAAACTGCATGGTTTCTTGTCAAACTTTATGACTCTGAAGTCAAACTGCATGGTTTCTTGTCAAACTACATGACTATGAAGTCAAACTGCATGGTTTCTTGTCAAACTATATGACTCTGAAGCCAAACTGAATGGTTTCTTGTCAAACTATATGACTCTGAAGCCAAACTGAATGGTTTCTTGTCAAACTACATGACTCTGAAGCCAAACTGAATGGTTTCTTGTCAAACTATATGACTCTGAAGTCAAACTGCATGGTTTCTTGTCAAACTACATGGCACCATGCCAAACTACACGGTTCCTTGTCAAACTACATGACTCTGAAGTCAGACTACATGACTCTGGAGTCAAACAACATGGTTTCTTGTAAAACTACATGGCACCATGCCAAACTACATGGTTCCTTGTCAAACTGCATGACTCTGAAGTCAAACAACATGACTCTGAAGCCAAACTACATGGCTCTGAAGCCAAACTAAATGGTTCCTTGTCAAACTACATGGCTCCTTGTCAAACTGCATGACTCTGAAGTCAAACTACATGACTCTGAAGTCAAACTACATGACTCTGAAGCTAAACTACATGACTCTGAAGTCAAACTACATGACTCTGAAGTCAAACTACATGGTCCCTTGTCAAACTACATGACTCTGAAGCCAAACTACATGGTTCCTTGTCAAACTACATGACTCTGAAGTCAAACTACATGACTCTGAAGCTAAACTACATGACTCTGAAGTCAAACTGCATGACTCTGAAGTCAAACTGCATGGTTTCTTGTCAAACTATATGACTCTGAAGTCAAACCACATGACTCTGAAGCTAAACTACATGACTCTGTAGCCCAAACTACATGGTTCCTTATCAAACTGCATGAATCTGAAGCCAATCTACATGGTTTCTTGTAAAACTAAATGGAACCATGCCAAACTACATGGTTCCTTGTCAAACTGCATGACTCTGAAGTCAAACAACATGACTCGGAAGCCAAACTACATGGCTCTGAAGTCAAACTACATGGTTCCTTGTCAAACTGCATGACTCTGAAGTCAAACAACATGACTCGGAAGCCAAACTACATGACTCTGAAGCCAAACTACATGGTTCCTTGTCAAACTACATGGTTCCTTGTCAAACTGCATGACTCTGAAGTCAAACAACATGACTCTGAATCTAAACTACATGGCTCTTTGTCAAACTGCATGACTCTGAAGCTAAACTACATGGCTCTGAAGCTAAACTACATGACTCTGAAGCTAAACTACATGACTCTGAAGCTAAAGTACATGACTCTGAAGTCAAACTACATGACTCTGAAGTCAAACTACATGACTCTGAAGCCAATCTACATGACTCTGAAGCCAAACTACATGGTTCCTTGTCAAACTACATGGCTCTGAAGTCAAACTACATGACTCTGAAGTCAAACTACATGGTTCCTTGTCAAACTACATGGCTTTGAAGTCAAACTGCATGGTTCCTTGTCAAACTATATGACTCTGAAGCTAAACTACACGGTTCCTTGTCAAACTACATGGTTTCTTGTCAAACTATATGACTCTGAAGTCAAACTTCATGACTCTGAAGGCAAACTACTCGGTTCCTTGTCAAACATGACTCTGAAGTCAAACTACATGGCTCTGAAGTCAAACTACATGACTCTGAAGCTAAACTACACGGTTCCTTGTCAAACTACATGGTTTCTTGTCAAACTATATGACTCTGAAGCCAAACTACATGGTTTCTTGTCAACTTATATGACTCTGAAGTCAAACTACGTAGTTCCTTGTCAAACTATATGACTCTGAAGCTAAACTACACGGTTCCTTGTCAAACTACATGGTTTCTTGTCAACCTATATGACTCTGAAGCCAAACTACATGGTTCCTTGTCAAACTATATGACTCTGAAGTCAAACTGCATGGTTTTGTGTCAAACTACATGACTCTGAAGTCAAACTGCATGGTTTCATGTCAAACTACATGACTCTGAAGCCAAACTACATAGTTTCTTGTCAAACTACATGGCACCATGTCAAACTACATGGTTTCTTGTCAAACTACATGACTCTGAAGTTAGACTACATGACTTTGAAGTCAAACTACATGACTCTAAAGCCAAACTAACTGGCTCCTTGTCAAACTGCATGACTCTGAAGCCAAACTACATGGTTCCTTGTCAAACTACATGACTCTGAAGTCAAACTACATGACTCTGAAGCCAAACTACATGACTCTGAAGTCAAACTACATGCTTTCTTGTCAAACTATATGAATCTGAAGTCAAACTGCATGGTTTCTTGTCAAACTATATGACTCTGAAGTCAAACTGCATGGTTTCTTGTCAAACTATATGACTCTGAAGTCAAACTGCATGGTTTCTTGTCAAACTACATGACTCTGAAGTCAAACTGCATGGTTTCTTGTCAAACTATATGACTCTGAAGCCAAACTGCATGGTTTCTTGTCATACTACATGACTCTGAAGTCAGACTACATGACTCCGCAGTCAAACTACATGGTTTCTTGTCAAACTACATGACTCTGAAGTCAAACTTCATGGTTTCTTGTCAAACTACATGGCACCATGCCAAACTACACGGGTCCTTGTTAAACTACATGACACCATGCCAAACTACACGGTTCCTTGTCAAACTACATGACTCTGAAGTCAGACTACATGACTCTAAAGTCAAACTACATGGTTTCTTGTTAAACTACATGGCACCATGCCAAACTACATGGTTCCTTGACAAACTGAATGACTCTGAAGCCTAACTACATGGTTTCTTGTCAAACTACATCGCACCATGCCAAACTACACGGTTCCTTGTCAAACTACATGACTCTGAAGTCAAACTGCATGACTATGAAGCTAAACTACATGGTTCCTTGTCAAACTACATGACTCTGAAGTCAAACTGCATGACTATGAAGCTAAACTACATGGTTCCTTGTCAAACTACATGACTCTGAAGTCAAACTGCATGACTATGAAGCTAAACTACATGGTTCCTTGTCAAACTACATGACTCTGAAGTCAAACTGCATGACTATGAAGCTAAACTACATGGTTCCTTGTCAAACTACATGACTCTGAAGTCAAACTGCATGGTTTCTTGTCAAACTTCATGACTCTGAAGCCAACTTACATGGTTTCTTGTCAAACTGTATGACTCTGAAGTCAAACTGCATGGTTTCTTGTCAAACTACATGACTCTGAAGTCAAACTGCATGGTTTCTTGTCAAACTACATGACTCTGAAGTCAAACTGCATGGTTTCTTGTCAAACTACATGACTCTGAAGCCAACTGACATGGTTTATTGTCAAACTGTATGACTCTGAAGTCAAACTGCATGGTTTCTTGTCAAACTACATGACTCTGAAGTCAAACTGCATGGTTTCTTGTCAAACTACATAACTCTGAAGTCAAACTGCATGGTTTCTTGTCAAACTACATGACTCTGAAGTCAAACTGCATGGTTTCTTGTCAAACTACATGACTCTGAAGTCAAACTGCATGGTTTCTTGTCAAACTATATGACTATGAAGTCAAACTGCATGGTCTCTTGTCAAACTATATGACTCTGAAGTCAAACTGCATGGTTTCTTGTCAAATTATATGACTCTGAAGCCAAACTACATGGTTTCTTGTCAAACTACATGACTCTGAAGTCAAACTGCATGGTTTCTTGTCAAACTACATGAACCTGAAGTCAAACTGCATGGTTTCTTGTCAAACTATATGACTCTGAAGTCAAACTGCATGGTTTCTTGTCAAACTACATGACTCTGAAGTCAAACTAATGGTTTCTTGTCAAACTATATGACTATAAAGTCAAACTGCATGGTTTCTTGTCAAACTATATGACTCTGAAGTCAAACTGCATGGTTTCCTGTCAAACTATATGACTATGAAGTCAAACTGCATGGTTTCTTGTCAAACTATATGACTCTGAAGTCAAACTGCATGGTTTCTTGTCAAACTATATGACTATGAAGCCAAACTACATGATTTCTTGTCAAACTACATGACTCTGAAGTCAAACTGCATGGTTTCTTGTCAAACTATATGACTATGAAGTCAAACTGCATGGTTTCTTGTCAAACTATATGACTATGAAGCCAAACTACATGATTTCTTGTCAAACTACATGACTCTGAAGTCAAACTGCATGGTTTCTTGTCAAACTATATGACTATGAAGTCAAACTGCATGGTTTCTTGTCAAACTATATGACTCTGAAGTCAAACTGCATGGTTTCTTGTCAAACTATATGACTCTGAAGTCAAACTGCATGGTTTCTTGTCAAACTATATGACTCTGAAGTCAAACTGCATGGTTTCTTGTCAAACTACATGACTCTGAAGTCAAACTGCATGGTTTCTTGTCAAACTATATGACTCTGAAGCCAAACTGCATGGTTTCTTGTCATACTACATGACTCTGAAGTCAGACTACATGACTCCGCAGTCAAACTACATGGTTTCTTGTCAAACTACATGACTCTGAAGTCAAACTTCATGGTTTCTTGTCAAACTACATGGCACCATGCCAAACTACACGGGTCCTTGTTAAACTACATGACACCATGCCAAACTACACGGTTCCTTGTCAAACTACATGACTCTGAAGTCAGACTACATGACTCTAAAGTCAAACTACATGGTTTCTTGTTAAACTACATGGCACCATGCCAAACTACATGGTTCCTTGACAAACTGAATGACTCTGAAGCCTAACTACATGGTTTCTTGTCAAACTACATCGCACCATGCCAAACTACACGGTTCCTTGTCAAACTACATGACTCTGAAGTCAAACTGCATGACTATGAAGCTAAACTACATGGTTCCTTGTCAAACTACATGACTCTGAAGTCAAACTGCATGACTATGAAGCTAAACTACATGGTTCCTTGTCAAACTACATGACTCTGAAGTCAAACTGCATGACTATGAAGCTAAACTACATGGTTCCTTGTCAAACTACATGACTCTGAAGTCAAACTGCATGACTATGAAGCTAAACTACATGGTTCCTTGTCAAACTACATGACTCTGAAGTCAAACTGCATGGTTTCTTGTCAAACTTCATGACTCTGAAGCCAACTTACATGGTTTCTTGTCAAACTGTATGACTCTGAAGTCAAACTGCATGGTTTCTTGTCAAACTACATGACTCTGAAGTCAAACTGCATGGTTTCTTGTCAAACTACATGACTCTGAAGTCAAACTGCATGGTTTCTTGTCAAACTACATGACTCTGAAGCCAACTGACATGGTTTATTGTCAAACTGTATGACTCTGAAGTCAAACTGCATGGTTTCTTGTCAAACTACATGACTCTGAAGTCAAACTGCATGGTTTCTTGTCAAACTACATAACTCTGAAGTCAAACTGCATGGTTTCTTGTCAAACTACATGACTCTGAAGTCAAACTGCATGGTTTCTTGTCAAACTACATGACTCTGAAGTCAAACTGCATGGTTTCTTGTCAAACTATATGACTATGAAGTCAAACTGCATGGTCTCTTGTCAAACTACATAACTCTGAAGTCAAACTGCATGGTTTCTTGTCAAACTACATGACTCTGAAGTCAAACTGCATGGTTTCTTGTCAAACTACATGACTCTGAAGTCAAACTGCATGGTTTCTTGTCAAACTATATGACTATGAAGTCAAACTGCATGGTCTCTTGTCAAACTATATGACTCTGAAGTCAAACTGCATGGTTTCTTGTCAAATTATATGACTCTGAAGCCAAACTACATGGTTTCTTGTCAAACTACATGACTCTGAAGTCAAACTGCATGGTTTCTTGTCAAACTACATGAACCTGAAGTCAAACTGCATGGTTTCTTGTCAAACTATATGACTCTGAAGTCAAACTGCATGGTTTCTTGTCAAACTACATGACTCTGAAGTCAAACTAATGGTTTCTTGTCAAACTATATGACTATAAAGTCAAACTGCATGGTTTCTTGTCAAACTATATGACTCTGAAGTCAAACTGCATGGTTTCTTGTCAAACTATATGACTATGAAGTCAAACTGCATGGTTTCTTGTCAAACTATATGACTCTGAAGTCAAACTGCATGGTTTCTTGTCAAACTATATGACTATGAAGCCGAACTACATGGTTTCTTGTCAAACTACATGACTATGAAGTCAAACTGCATGGTTTCTTGTCAAACTATATGACTATGAAGTCAAACTGCATGGTTTCTTGTCAAACTATATGACTCTGAAGTCAAACTGCATGGTTTCTTGTCAAACTATATGACTATGAAGTCAAACTGCATGGTTACTTGTCAAACTATATGACTCTGAAGTCAAACTGCATGGTTTCCTGTCAAACTATATGACTATGAAGTCAAACTGCATGGTTTCTTGTCAAACTATATGACTCTGAAGTCAAACTGCATGGTTTCTTGTCAAACTATATGACTATGAAGCCAAACTACATGGTTTCTTGTCAAACTACATGACTCTGAAGTCAAACTGCATGGTTTCTTGTCAAACTATATGACTATGAAGTCAAACTGCATGGTTTCTTGTCAAACTATATGACTATGAAGCCAAACTACATGATTTCTTGTCAAACTACATGACTCTGAAGTCAAACTGCATGGTTTCTTGTCAAACTATATGACTATGAAGTCAAACTGCATGGTTTCTTGTCAAACTATATGACTCTGAAGTCAAACTGCATGGTTTCTTGTCAAACTATATGACTCTGAAGTCAAACTGCATGGTTTCTTGTCAAACTATATGACTCTGAAGTCAAACTGCATGGTTTCTTGTCAAACTACATGACTCTGAAGTCAAACTGCATGGTTTCTTGTCAAACTATATGACTCTGAAGCCAAACTGCATGGTTTCTTGTCATACTACATGACTCTGAAGTCAGACTACATGACTCCGCAGTCAAACTACATGGTTTCTTGTCAAACTACATGACTCTGAAGTCAAACTTCATGGTTTCTTGTCAAACTACATGGCACCATGCCAAACTACACGGGTCCTTGTTAAACTACATGACACCATGCCAAACTACACGGTTCCTTGTCAAACTACATGACTCTGAAGTCAGACTACATGACTCTAAAGTCAAACTACATGGTTTCTTGTTAAACTACATGGCACCATGCCAAACTACATGGTTCCTTGACAAACTGAATGACTCTGAAGCCTAACTACATGGTTTCTTGTCAAACTACATCGCACCATGCCAAACTACACGGTTCCTTGTCAAACTACATGACTCTGAAGTCAAACTGCATGACTATGAAGCTAAACTACATGGTTCCTTGTCAAACTACATGACTCTGAAGTCAAACTGCATGACTATGAAGCTAAACTACATGGTTCCTTGTCAAACTACATGACTCTGAAGTCAAACTGCATGACTATGAAGCTAAACTACATGGTTCCTTGTCAAACTACATGACTCTGAAGTCAAACTGCATGACTATGAAGCTAAACTACATGGTTCCTTGTCAAACTACATGACTCTGAAGTCAAACTGCATGGTTTCTTGTCAAACTTCATGACTCTGAAGCCAACTTACATGGTTTCTTGTCAAACTGTATGACTCTGAAGTCAAACTGCATGGTTTCTTGTCAAACTACATGACTCTGAAGTCAAACTGCATGGTTTCTTGTCAAACTACATGACTCTGAAGTCAAACTGCATGGTTTCTTGTCAAACTACATGACTCTGAAGCCAACTGACATGGTTTATTGTCAAACTGTATGACTCTGAAGTCAAACTGCATGGTTTCTTGTCAAACTACATGACTCTGAAGTCAAACTGCATGGTTTCTTGTCAAACTACATGACTCTGAAGTCAAACTGCATGGTTTCTTGTCAAACTACATGACTCTGAAGTCAAACTGCATGGTTTCTTGTCAAACTACATGACTCTGAAGTCAAACTGCATGGTTTCTTGTCAAACTATATGACTCTGAAGTCAAACTGCATGGTCTCTTGTCAAACTATATGACTCTGAAGTCAAACTGCATGGTTTCTTGTCAAATTATATGACTCTGAAGCCAAACTACATGGTTTCTTGTCAAACTACATGACTCTGAAGTCAAACTGCATGGTTTCTTGTCAAACTACATGAACCTGAAGTCAAACTGCATGGTTTCTTGTCAAACTATATGACTCTGAAGTCAAACTGCATGGTTTCTTGTCAAACTACATGACTCTGAAGTCAAACTAATGGTTTCTTGTCAAACTATATGACTATAAAGTCAAACTGCATGGTTTCTTGTCAAACTATATGACTCTGAAGTCAAACTGCATGGTTTCTTGTCAAACTATATGACTATGAAGTCAAACTGCATGGTTTCTTGTCAAACTATATGACTCTGAAGTCAAACTGCATGGTTTCTTGTCAAACTATATGACTATGAAGCCGAACTACATGGTTTCTTGTCAAACTACATGACTATGAAGTCAAACTGCATGGTTTCTTGTCAAACTATATGACTATGAAGTCAAACTGCATGGTTTCTTGTCAAACTATATGACTCTGAAGTCAAACTGCATGGTTTCTTGTCAAACTATATGACTATGAAGTCAAACTGCATGGTTACTTGTCAAACTATATGACTCTGAAGTCAAACTGCATGGTTTCCTGTCAAACTATATGACTATGAAGTCAAACTGCATGGTTTCTTGTCAAACTATATGACTCTGAAGTCAAACTGCATGGTTTCTTGTCAAACTATATGACTATGAAGCCAAACTACATGATTTCTTGTCAAACTACATGACTCTGAAGTCAAACTGCATGGTTTCTTGTCAAACTATATGACTATGAAGTCAAACTGCATGGTTTCTTGTCAAACTATATGACTATGAAGCCAAACTACATGATTTCTTGTCAAACTACATGACTCTGAAGTCAAACTGCATGGTTTCTTGTCAAACTACATGACTATGAAGTCAAACTGCATGGTTTCTTGTCAAACTATATGACTCTGAAGTCAAACTGCATGGTTTCTTGTCAAACTATATGACTCTGAAGCCAAACTGCATGGTTTCTTGTCAAACTATATGACTCTGAAGTCAAACTGCATGGTTTCTTGTCAAACTACATGACTCTGAAGTCAAACTGCATGGTTTCTTGTCAAACTATATGACTCTGAAGCCAAACTGCATGGTTTCTTGTCATACTACATGACTCTGAAGTCAGACTACATGACTCCGCAGTCAAACTACATGGTTTCTTGTCAAACTACATGACTCTGAAGTCAAACTTCATGGTTTCTTGTCAAACTACATGGCACCATGCCAAACTACACGGGTCCTTGTTAAACTACATGACACCATGCCAAACTACACGGTTCCTTGTCAAACTACATGACTCTGAAGTCAGACTACATGACTCTAAAGTCAAACTACATGGTTTCTTGTTAAACTACATGGCACCATGCCAAACTACATGGTTCCTTGACAAACTGAATGACTCTGAAGCCTAACTACATGGTTTCTTGTCAAACTACATCGCACCATGCCAAACTACACGGTTCCTTGTCAAACTACATGACTCTGAAGTCAAACTGCATGACTATGAAGCTAAACTACATGGTTCCTTGTCAAACTACATGACTCTGAAGTCAAACTGCATGACTATGAAGCTAAACTACATGGTTCCTTGTCAAACTACATGACTCTGAAGTCAAACTGCATGGTTTCTTGTCAAACTTCATGACTCTGAAGCCAACTTACATGGTTTCTTGTCAAACTGTATGACTCTGAAGTCAAACTGCATGGTTTCTTGTCAAACTACATGACTCTGAAGTCAAACTGCATGGTTTCTTGTCAAACTACATGACTCTGAAGTCAAACTGCATGGTTTCTTGTCAAACTACATGACTCTGAAGCCAACTGACATGGTTTATTGTCAAACTGTATGACTCTGAAGTCAAACTGCATGGTTTCTTGTCAAACTACATGACTCTGAAGTCAAACTGCATGGTTTCTTGTCAAACTACATAACTCTGAAGTCAAACTGCATGGTTTCTTGTCAAACTACATGACTCTGAAGTCAAACTGCATGGTTTCTTGTCAAACTACATGACTCTGAAGTCAAACTGCATAGTTTATTGTCAAACTGTATGACTATGAAGCTAAACTACATGGTTCCTTGTCAAACTAAATGACTCTGAAGTCAAACTGCATGACTATGAAGCTAAACTACATGGTTCCTTGTCAAACTACATGACTTTGAAGTCAAACTGCATGGTTTCTTGTCAAACTGTATGACTCTGAAGTCAAACTGCATGGTTTCTTGTCAAATTACATGACTCTGAAGTCAAACTGCATAGTTTTTTGGCAAACTACATGACTCTGAAGCCAAACTGCATGGTTTCTTGTCAAACTACATGACTCTGAAGTCAAACTGCATAGTTTCTTGTCAAACTACATGACTCTGAAGTAAAACTGCATGGTTTCTTGTCAAACTACATGACTCTGAAGTCAAACTGCATGGTTTCTTGTCAAACTACATGACTCTGAAGTCAAACTGCATGGTTTCTTGTCAAACTATATGACTCTGAAGTCAAACTGCATGGTTTCTTGTCAAACTATATGACTCTGAAGTCAAACTGCATGGTTTCTTGTCAAACTATATGACTCTGAAGTCAAACTGCATGGTTTCTTGTCAAACTACATGACTCTGAAATCAAACTGCATGGTTTCTTGTCAAACTATATGACTCTGAAGCCAAACTACATGGTTTCTTGTCAAACTACATGACTCTGGAGTCGAACTACATGACTCTGAAGCCAAACTACATGACTCTGAAGCTAAAGTACATGGTTCCTTGTCAAACTACATGGCTCCTTGTCAAACTACATGACTCTGAAGCTAAACTACATGACTCTGAAGTCAAACTACATGGTTCCTTGTAAAACTACATGACTCTGAAGCCAAACTACATGGTTCCTTGTCAAACTACATGACTCTGGAGTCGAACTACATGACTCTGAAGCCAAACTACATGGCTCCTTGTCAAACTACATGACTCTGAAGCTAAACTACATGACTCTGAAGTCAAACTACATGGTTTCTTGTAAAACTACATGACTCTGAAGCCAAACTACATGGTTCCTTGTCAAACTACATGACTCTGAAGCCAAACTACATGGTTCCTTGTCAAACTACATGACTCTGGAGTCGAACTACATGACTTTGAAGCTAAACTACATGACTCTGAAGCCAAACTACATGGTTCCTTGTCAAACTACATGGCTCCTTGTCAAACTGCATGACTCTGAAGTCAGACTACATGACTCTGAAGGCAAACTACATGGTTTCTTTTAAAACTACATGGCTTTGAAGTCAAACTACATGACTCTGAAGTCAAACTACATGACTCTGAAGTCAAACTACATGACTCTGAAGTCAAACTACATGGTTTCTTGTTAAACTGTATGACTCTGAATCTAAACTACATGGCTCCTTGTCAAACTGCATGACTCTGAAGTCAAACTACATGACTTTGAAGCTAAAGTACATGACTCTGAAGCTAAACTACATGACTCTGAAGTCAAACTACATGGTTCCTTGTAAAACTACATGACTCTGGAGTCGAACTACATGACTCTGAAGCCAAACTACATGACTCTGAAGCTAAACTACATGGTTCCTTGTCAAACTACATGACTCTGAAGCTAAACTGCATGGCTCCTTGTCAAACTACATGACTCTGAAGTCAAACTGCATGACTCTGAAGCCAAACTACATGGTTCCTTGTCAAACTACATGACTCTGGAGTCGAACTACATGACTCTGAAGCCAAACTACATGGCTCCTTGTCAAACTACATGACTCTGAAGCCAAACTACATGGTTCCTTGTCAAACTACATGACTCTGGAGTCGAACTACATGACTCTGAAGCCAAACTACATGACTCTGAAGCCAAACTACATGGCTCCTTGTCAAACTACATGACTCTGATGCTAAACTAGATGACTCTGAAGTCAAACTACATGACTCTAAAGCCAAACTACTCGGTTCCTTGTCAAACAACATGACTCTGAAGCCAAACTACTCGGTTCCTTGTCAAACAACATGACTCTGAAGTCAAACTACATGACTCTGAAGTCAAACTACATGACTCTGAAGCTAAACTACACGGTTCCTTGTCAAACTACATGGTTTCTTGTCAAACTATATGACTCTGAAGCCAAACTACACGGTTTCTTGTCAAACTATATGACTCTGAAGTCAAACTACATGGTTCCTTGTCAAACTATATGACTCTGAAGCTAAACTACACGGTTCCTTGTCAAACTACATGGTTTCTTGTCAAACTATATGACTCTGAAGCCAAACTACATGCTTTCTTGTCAAACCATATGACTCATAAGTCAAACTGCATGGTTTCTTGTCAAACTACATGACTCTGAAGTCAAACTGCATGGTTTCATGTCAAACTACATGACTCTGAAGCAAAACTACATGGTTTCTTGTCAAACTACATGGCACCATGCCAAACTACACGCTTCCTTGTCAAACAACATGACTCTGAAGTCAGACTACATGACTCTGAAGTCAAACTACATAGTTTCTTGTCAAACTACATGACACCATGCCAAACTAGATGGATTCTTGTCAAACTACATGGCACCATGCCAAACTAGATGGTTTCTTGTCAAACTACATGACTCTGAAGTCAAACTACATGACTCTGAAGTCAAACTACATGGTTTCTTGTCAAACTACATGACTTTGAAGCCAAACTACATGGCTCCTTGTCAAACTACACGGTTCCTTGTCAAACTGCATGACTTTGAAGCCAAACTACATGGCTCCTTGTCAAACTAAATACCTCTGAAGCCAAACTACATGACTCTGAAACCAAACTAGATGGCTCATTGTCAAACTGCATTGCTCCTTGATAAAACTACATGGCTCTGTAACCAATCTACATGGCTCTGTAGCCAAAAACATGGTCCTGTAGCCAAACTACTTGGCTCTGTAGTCAAACTACTTGGCTCTTTAGCCAAACTACATGGCTCCATGTCAAATAACATTGCTTTTTGTCAAACTACATGTCTCATTGTCAAACTGCATGGCTTATTGTAAAAAAACATGGCTCTGTAGCCCAAACTACCTGGCTCTGTAGCCCAAACTACATGGCTCTGTAGCCCAAACTATATAGATATATAGCATAACTTCATGGCTTTTTAGCCAAATTACATGGCTTTGTAGCCCAAACTACCTGGCTCTGTAGCCCAAACTACATGGCTCTGTAGCCCAAACTATATAGATATATAGCATAACTTCATGGCTTTTTAGCCAAATTACATGGCTCTGTAGCCAAACTACATGGCTTTGTGGTAAAACTACATGGTTATGTAGCTAAACTTTATCGCTCTGTAGCCAAACTACCTAGCTCTGTAATCAAACTACATGACTCTGTAGCCAAAAACTACATAACTTTGTAGCCAAACTACATGACTATGTTAACAAAATACATTGCTCTATACGCCAAACTACATGGCTCATTGTCAAACTACATGACCCTGAAGCCAAACTACATAGCTCCTTGTCAAACTACATGACTCTGAAGCCAAACTGGATGGCTCCTTGTCAAACTACATGACTCTGAAGCCAAACTGGATGGCTCCTTGTCAAACTACATGATTTCTTGATAAATCTACATGGCTCCTTGTCAAACTATATGGCTATGTAACCATACTACGTGGATCTGTAGCCAAACTACATAGGCCTGCAGCCGAACAACATGGCTCTGCAGTCAAATTACTTACCTCTTTAGCCAGTCTACATGGCTCCATGTCAGATAACATTGCTTTTTGTCAAGCTACATGTCTCATTGTTAAGCTGAATGGTTTATTGCCAAAAACATGACCCTGTAGCCAAACTACATGGCTCTGTAGCCAAACAATAAGGCTCTGTAATCTTACTACATGACTCTGTTCTCAAACTACATGAGTCTGTAGTCAAACTTCATGACTCTGTAGCCAAAAAGCATGATTTTGATGCCAAACTTAATGATTCTGTAGCCCAAAAGCAAGGCTTTGATGCCAAACTACATGACACTGTAGCCAGACTACATGGCTCTGTAGCCAAACTTCATAACTCTGTAGTCAGTGTTGCATAGAATAAAAAAGCCATATGTCAGCTGTATCAAACGCATATCCTCAACAGCTTGGTCCGTTGCGAGTATACCCCACAATACTAACAAATTTTCACCTTTGTAGAAATGCAGTGGCTCAAATCACAGAGGCAGCTTTTTCATCTTCATGAATGAGAGGTTCTGGTTGACTAATTGAATGTCCAGTGCTCCTTCCGTCTGAACCATCATTTGTTGTTAGAAAGCCATTTGACCTTTATCTCCAGCGATAATGAGTTTGGCATCACAACTTAAGTAAAATTCTGCTGATGCAATTTATAAACTAAATAAAGCAAGCAAACAATGGTTTAACGGTAGAGCGTCGGCCTCGGGACGCGAGGGTAGTGGGTTCGAACCCCGTGAGCAGCGGGGTCTGCATAGCGACATTTCATTAATCCACATTTGGGGCGAGTACTGATTGTGTATCCAGGAAGCAGAATGGCGAATAGTTTATCTAAGTTGTAAACACTTGTTTTACAATTGATGGAAAATGAATAAGTTTAAACTAAATAAGCAAACAGCGGAGTAATCAACTTCCAAAAGAAACAAAGGTTATTTCGTTTGGTTAACGGTATACTTTATACAGATATTTGATACAGACGCAGATAATCCATTCTCATACAATAACAGCTCCAAAGATCTGATCTTTTTCTAGTGATCCTGTGTCGTTTGGTGGTAAGGCGGTACTTTTAAAACTCAAGAGTTCCTGATTCGAGCCGTAGATGTTACTCCGGCTACGTGGAAGTGACCGACCGTGGACTTGTTCTATGTAGGCAACAGTTGTACCATAGTAGAGCGTCCGCCTCTTGTACCGAGGGACCCGGGTTCGTTCCCCGATAGGCGAGAAAAGGTTGCCGGGACGAGCCCTCAAATTGGTGTGAGTACTGGTTTCGTTTCCAGGAAGCAGCCATCGAGACTGGATTCAATAAGCATTAAGCTTCCGTCACAATCGATGTAAATAAACAAGTTTGAACGTACTTTGACAAGACTCTTCAGAGCCTAAAGCTAGTACTGGTGTATCCAAGAAACCCGTAACATAACCGGAAAAGCTATAAGCACAGCGTTTACCCCCATATAAAGTACTTTTGTTACTCCTGGAAGTGGAATTCACAGTTATGTGGACATGAACCCCGCGGTATGTTTGATAAAGAATAATGATAATGTCGATTAACCATTTATTTAACCCTTAGAATGCTGGGTAAATAGATTTCTGTGTCATCTGCTTTCCCAAACCTTAAATATCTGATTAATTCTGATGAGGAAAGATAATCAGAGAAGCAAACAGGTTAGATCACAGGCCAGTCGCCAATTAACCTGGCGGCTGGCCTGGATCGAACCTGTTTGCATGCATAAGCATCGAGTCAGTTCCAGCGCTATAAGGGTTAACAAAACAAACACAATGTTTCACACAACGCTGCCTCATGGTGCGAAAGGCAATTAGCTAATGGCGTCATGAAGATTTACATATCGATATCAGATCCCTCTATTAAATACTTTGGCAATTTATCCATTCCAATTTATTGAAATTACGGACGAATTAGACTTGATGTAAACGAACGATAGATTGCCTCGAAAACATAATAATAACGAAGAACATGCTATTTAAACAACAAGAGTTTGCAGGCGACATTTCAAAATGTGATGAAATTGGAAATAATCTTCTGATAGGGCAGAAAACACTGTGGGAAAAGGAAAAATTGCTCGTCACGAGCAACTTCTCCTTTTCCCACAATGTTTTCTAAAGTCGTCTGCGACAAAGTGGTCAAATGTCGTTATTGTTTGGGAAAGGGTTACGAAAATGTGTTAACTAAGACGTGAATGGAACACGAGTCTTGTGTGTTAAATACTTTATCATATTTTTAAGCGCACATTCATAATCCCGAGACTACAATAACCGATCAAACCTGAACTGTTATTGAGAAGCACTGCTATTGAAGTACCCATCAGAAAATGTATACTAGTGACGTAAACACGCCCTATCTTATTTTCTAGTACAGTTGTAAGCGTGCCATTTTTTTTCTTTTTTACATTTGCAGCGAAATAATCGCTACATGTGTTGAAGATCAAAGAACTGTCATACATTCTGTTGAAATGTTTTTTTGTTTGTTTGAAAATATTTCAAAAATACCAGGTCGACACCGATTTTCGATGGAAACGTGCTTAAGTTTTACAGAAACCTTCCCTTTTTGTGTTTTATATTTCCTTCCCAATATGAATGGATATACAAAGTGTCGATCTCAGCAGGTTGCATGTTTCAGATTGCAATCTGAGTAACAGAAATTGTGAAAATAAGTGGTATTTACCTTCAGGTTTTGCGCTTTGCTTTGAACTGTTATTGTAGTGCCGCACTATCTGGATGACGGGTATGAAGCGTAGGTCTATCTTTTGATCCAATTATGCTATATGGTAACCCATGGTTTATATCGGCGTTACGTCTAACACCCGGCAGAGAAATCGGTGTCGACGGGCGTAAATGACCTACCGGGTGTTGGACGTAACGACGTTATAAAACATGGGTCATCATATACCACAAGAACTGGAAAGTTGATGGTCAATCGATGCAGGGTACACACTGTGGCTATCATTGGCAAAAAGAGGTGAATAAAAGCAAAAATACCTGATTCGTCATGGGCGCGGCCATGTTGTTCGGACGCAATATCGTAAACGTTGATCACGTGATTTCCCGCCTGCATTGTCCACCAACATTCACCGTCCGTTGCCCTCTATGCATGAATATTATGACGCGGTATATTCAATAATCGACAGTCTTCCGATCACAGTCGATAAACAATAGAGCTATACGCATTATGTATCAACAGATAAGCTTAGCAGCATTTATCACATAATGCACGTGGTCGAACATTACGGACGGCTCCGATGATATTTTTAGATACTCAGTATACCGTGTAATTCATGCTAATCAGGCAGGTCAACAGACGGGGAATGTTGGTGGACAATAGTTAATCAAGTCGTTTGTAGGCGAGAGGGCGATCCGATACGTATGTGTTGTTGGGTTATATATGTTCTGCATAGCTCTTTATGATTTTTGTTTAGTTTTAAACATACATATTTTACAAAAATTATGACGGAAGCCTGTAGCTTATATAAAATTCATTCTCGATGACTGCTTTCTGCATACTACACTAGTACTCGCCCCGATTCGTTGGTTAGTCCCAGCATTTTTTTCATCTCGCCTAATGGAGATTCGATCCCGGACCCCTGGTTCAGCTTTACACATGGAGATCAACACACCTCTCTCTTAGGAGTTCCTGCAATGTTTTTTATTTCTCAATAACTTTTTATTAATCTCATCATCAATCACAATGCCCTTATCAATGTCCCTTGGGGTTATTCCACAATCATGCGATTCATTCATAAAGAACTGACAGCTTACCTACATGACCAGTTTCGATCGGCAATGGGGGACTGATAAATCATTTCGAATTTGACTTCAACAAATCTCGTTAGGAATGATTGTCCGAAATATATGTATGTATACGCTTTTTGGCAATCCACGCCACATTGAACTGGATATATGTATATATCGAGGGTTCAATGCAATACTATAGTAAGTGCTTCACAAACATTGCATTGCATTGAACCCTCGATATATGGATTGATTGTTTGAATATTCCGTGTTTTACACGTTATCAATCGGAACTACTCG
Organism: Cerastoderma edule; assembly: GCA_947846245.1. Lineage (NCBI taxonomy): Eukaryota > Metazoa > Mollusca > Bivalvia > Cardiida > Cardiidae > Cerastoderma > Cerastoderma edule. Next base: position 23,457,043 of record OX401416.1, read on the forward strand.
GGTATTTCCGTGAGCTGTGAAATACACCTCGGATATAAGTGTAGGGTTCCAATTTTTCGGGTAAATCGGCATCCGGCAATTAACACATTTTCTAAGCGTGCACATTAAGTAGTTCAAAGTGTATGGAAGTGTTGGACATCCTTTTTCGATTTCACATATAAGATCTATTTTTAAAACGAAAGTAAAGTGACGTCATTCTTGCGGGAAACAATATGGCGTCATCCCTATTATTTCAGAGGTGTTTTCATTGGATAAACCCGATGTGTTCAGATTGACATGTTATTACACCATGATAATGAAACGAAACCATACAGATTTGCAAAACAATGTCTGTTTAAAGCAATACTTGCGCTCAGTTTAAATACAAAGTTCTAGAATAGGTGACAATTAAAAAGGTGATATGTTTAATTCCCTTTTAAACACTAGTTGATGCGGTAACATGGTCATATGCTATTTTAAGACCATAAGTGTGGTTTACAATAAGCGATTAAACAAGGTCAGCTGAAAATTGCCAGGGATAATTTCGTAAATCGTTGGAGACCAACTATAGCGGTCAAACTCTCCATTTTGAATACCTGCATTATTGTCTTGGATGAATGACAGACAATATCCTATGTGTATGATGTGACTTTCCTTACCAGGTGACCGCCAATCGTTTTTCGAGCGATCGGCGCTACTTTTAGACAAAACTTGGTTGTAAACAATGAAGGCAAATTGTGTGGAACACAATTTGCGAGAAAAGCATTTGTTACATCGATTATAAATAAAGCAGGCATAAGATAGTCGTGAAAGCGTGTCCTTTCGCTATGTTTTAACAGGATGTTTCATAATTTATAACTTACGGGTATTTTGCCAGGTTTTGCAGTTTTTTGGGGCGCTAGTATGCTTTTAAACAAAATACTCGTACTGTTAAAGCTATATATATTGCTAAAATGGTCTCATATACATACATACATGTAAGGTAGTTTCTAGGAATGTTTATTTTGTATAAATTCCTATTAAGGCATTTTCGTTTAATATAATCGGAGAAAGAAAACATAGGGATAACGTATAAAGACAATTTATATAACATAGTATAACATAGTGTATTATTAAACTGAATGACAAAACTCTCATTTTTTCTCATAATGGACTATTACAAAACGGATTTGATACTTATTCATATACGATTGTCTTCATAGAAGGAAATAATGATTCCATTTATTGCTGTAATCAATCCATTTATATAACTATTGTGTAATATAATGACAAAATTGGATTGAATAGTGGCTGTGTGTGTATTGTTACGCTCAAATTGGATCATAAAGGGAATCCCTGGCAGGCTTGTAATAAAATGAGACAGAAGGCTCTTTAGTCTAGTGGTTAGAGTAAATACCTTTGTAAAGGACATTGGTCCAGGGGTAGAGCGTCAGCCTCTCGACACGAGGGGCATAGGGTTCCAATCCCGTGAGAAACGGGATCTGCATTGTGACGTTTGATTCATCATTATTCGGCGCTAGTACTGGTTATGTATCCAGGAAGCAGAATCGAGATTGATCGATCTAAGTTCTCAGAACTTGTTTCACAATCGATGTAAAGTAAATAAGTTTAACTTAACTAAGCTGAAGTAAATACCTTTGAACAACACGATGGGTTCAAATCCCGCTAATGAATTTTGGATATTAGTGAAACCTAGTCACCTGGCTGACCAACGGAACCCTCTTGTTCTACTCGACGTAGATGATAATTCAACGGCAAAATATCTTACACCTACTTTTTGTGTGTGATATACGACTAGTTGGATTGTCACGAACGTATTTTGGTAACAAAAGGTCTTTGTTAAAAAATATTTTCACTACGGTTTGGTTTGATAAGGGGGTGATTGGTTCAAAATAATAATTAAAACAAAATGATAGCTTTATCTTGTATTGTGCATTACGTATTGTAGTGTAATTGTTGAATATACAGTAAGGTCTTTGTATGTCGAACATATTCAATAGATCCTTTCAACGTCGAGTTTTAGAGATTCTACTGCAATTTGAAATTAGATCGAAATGATATTGTAAAGTTTCTTATAATATCAGGTTTTCAATATATTTATAATTGAAATGAGCTGATGCATTCGTTTAATTTGCGATATTTTGTCAAAGAGAAAACAAAGAAAGGATGTTGCGACAAAAAACGATTACTTTCTCGTTAAAAGTTCATCCCTTTTCAAAGTAATTTCGGAAGACGTCTGAGCGGGTGCACAAAGGTGATCAAGGTGGCAGACTAAGAACTTTGGTGTCACGGGTTTGAGCCCCACCAACACCTCTTGTTTCGTGGGAGTGGACTATAGGAAGTCACTTCAAAGACCAAGCCTAGTACTGATGGATCCAGGAAAGCCTTGACATAAATGAAAAATTGTTGATACGGCGTCAAACGCCATTGAAAAAATAATAAACAACCGTATAGGAGAGTCTCGACTTCCCATACAATTACACTCTAATTGCTGTGCACTTTAAGGATGAAGCCCTTCCAAATGATTCCTGGTTCCTACGCCTTCTTAATAGGTTCATGACACCTAGAGGTTGTTTGCTAAATTATCGAACGCTTTATTTGCAAACAAAACGTTAATGGGTTGTCTACCAACTTTAACGACATTAATTCCATCGAGAAATTTAAATGTTCCGTTGATCGCACCTCACTGTCTGCTATCTACGGTGCTATATGGTGTTACAATAGAAATATGGAGACAACATATTTCTGAGAACGTTCTTTACGCCATTCAACTCACGACATACAATTATGATATGAGCGACCAACCGTTGGCGATAAGTGCATACTTTTTAGATGGTCTTGCTTGGCCTAATGGATAAGTTGGTGGACTTTTAACTCGGGGGTCCAAGTTTGAGCCCCATCGATACCTCTGGTTTCGTGGCAGTGACCTTTGGCAAGTCATTTTAGAACCTTAGCCTAGTACTGGTGGAGCCAGGAAAGCCGTAAGATAACTGAACAATTGTTGATACAGCGTTAAACACCATACAAACAGAATGTTTGATAAGTTAGTACAGCCAGGAGGATTGCCTCATAGGTCTACTTTCCTACGTTTAGGAAGTTCGTTGTGGTCCCGCGGAACTCGATCATTTAATGGCTCAGGAAGCTTCCACGATTTATCATTTGTCGGACATATTTTGGAACAATCATATTGTTACTTTTTCAACCCATGTACCTCTGTGGCCTAGTGGTTAGAGTACAGGACATGAAAACTACAACAGGGAATGTCTCATACCAAACACTATATGTCAATTCGCTTCATTTTCTAATTACAGATATCGATTTTATCTGAATAATATTGTCTTCAGGTCAAATGTTCGTTATGATATATCTGCAGCATATTTAAAGAAACTTCTGCTCCCATATCATCGTGAAGACTCGACCCAAGTCTTGGCCTGTGGAAAGGCACCTCCGATAGGAGCCGAACAAATGCCTTGACATCTCTTTGTGTGGGTTCAAATCTCTGTGACGGCCTTATGATTTTTCTGAGAGGAAGTCACCCGACTGACTTGCAGAGTGCCTTTGGTACAACCCGGCTTGACCTGTCCTTTTGGCCAGTTGAAAGTAGGATCTCCCTCTGTCATTTAGGATCGGGCATTTCAAAGGTTGACGCCATGTTAAACTCATACATGTATATAGATAGAAAAAATGCCTAGTTTGCTAGTTTCCGCTAGTTCAGGGCCTTAGTAGTTTAAACGCCTAAGTCTTTTAGACCAGAGTATTTAATATAATTTTCCTGTAACTATTGACAAAGTGACCTATAGGCCCAACGTGGCCGGATGTTGTATTAATATATATCTACTTTACCGTTTATACTTAACACATGTCACTATGATAAACTATTTGTTTGTTCGATCATAAGTCGACTATAGTGTGATTGCTGATATATCTGTTGATATGGTCTATCAACACATCATTTTAGTCTTGTATAACCCTTTACTAATCGCCAAAATTTCGACTGCCCCAAAATGAAAGAGTTTACAGACAACATTTCAAAATGTGATGAATTTGAAGAAGATTTTCTTAATATGGCAGAAAATATTGTGGGAAAATGTGAAATTGCTCGTTACGAGCAATTTCTCCTTTTCCTACAATGTTTTCCAGGGTCGTCTGCAACAAAATGGTCAAATGCCGTAATTGTTTGGTAATGGGTTAACGTTAATGTTGATAATTATTACGCTCCCTGTTATTGCTACATTGAAAGCCCCTAAGCAATATCTAATGTTGTTTAATCTTATAATTATTTCAGATGTTCCTGATTACTTAGTTTCGTATGATGGATCTTTTTCTCGTATGGTGGTAATGGGATCTTTTGTTAGATTAATTGGGAATTAGGTTCTACGGTACTTTGACATTTAGCGAGCACTGAAACGGGAAAATAGCGACCCGATCTTTAAAAAACGAGAAAAGAAATGTCAACGAATGTCAAATGATATGATTAATTCTAGATTAATGAGATCTAATTTAAAGATTTGAAAAAAAAAATAAAAATAAAGATTAAAAAACAATATTGATTTTCAACAAGTGGGGGATAAAGTAAGTTGCAATGGGAGTGTTTAGCTAAAAGCTTTCTAATACGTTAACTTAATGGACGGAAAATTACGACTATATTTATCGACGATTTCCCTTGGGTACTATATTTAATACCACACAAAACACTCCCTTGTCGTTACCTATCTGGTACAGTTAGGGCTTGGAATTGTTGTAAGAAAACGAAATATCTCTGAAACGAGCATTTCGTTTTCTCACAACAATAATTTTGAAACGTTCTTAGAGGAACATCGATTTAAACGATACAGTCGAATATCTTTACCTCGAACTTCTGTTTGTCAAACATTTCTATACATCGAAGTTTATATGGGGTCGCAAATTATTTGTCCTTTATTTCCATGTATTGTATTCCGGACCTCTACATGGCGAACTATCTCTTTTTTAAACATTTTCATGAAACCCCTTGAATTCCAAGGTATACAGCTCAACATGCAAATCATTTCAACATACGTTTTTTTTTTATATCACCATTGTGCGAGAAGAATTACAATACCTATCGATGCGTCCCAAATCCAATTAATTCTTATGGTAACAATATTTCTAAAATATTCCCACAACAAAAACGTCATGGTGAAGTGCTATTGGGTAAGGGGATAAATGGTTGATGTAAACCATCGGTAATTACATAATTACATTTGATAGCAGACAATTGGACAGAGAGGAATAGAGAGATAGGGAAAAGCTATCGTTTGGTTTTAGACCAATGCTTTGAGCAAACCTTTGTTAAGGCTTAACGTGGATCCGATACAAGACTGTTGGTTTATGCATTCTCAGTGAATTTTGATTACGTTTGGTAGCCAATAATTCAAGGGATAGGCAGAGAGAGCCAGATATTGTGTGGCTGTATACCAGTGGTTTAACCTTAACGTTAAAAGAAAACTTCTATAAACCATTGAAAATATTCTTACACGGAACTCTGCAAGCCACTGTTCAAAGCAGCACTGTTTCGCTACGGTAATCTATCGCCAAAGTCCAAGGACAATTCGTCCGTTATGGATTTAGACAGTCAGAAGCCCATCAGTCTGGAAGTATTGTCAATACCATGGCGCAAACTAATCCCTGAGCTATCAATCAAACCGTGCGCAGTCGTTAGATGTCCTCCCGGTGGAAACATATATACGAGGAAAGCACAATAGAGACCGGGAACCTCATCCTATATAAATGTGCGCTTCCTATTCCCTAGCCTGAATAAGCAGACACCTCAGTGCTGCTTTAACTCTTTCCCAAACAAATTTATTTTCGGCTGCCCCAAATTGAAAGAGCATGCAGACGACATTTCCAAATCTGATGAATTTGAAAAATGTTTTCTGGTAAAGCAGAGAACTTTGTGGGAAAAGGAGAAATTGCTCTTAGCGAGCAATTTGTTCCTTTTCCCACAATGTTTTACGGAGTCGTCTGCAACAAAGTGGTTGAATGTCGCCATTGTTTGGTAATGGGTTAATCATATAGAGTACAATCCATCGTCATATTTTATATTTATTTCATATATGTTTTATATCGCATCAATACTATTTATGTTATGATGTGTTGCCCAGCCCATAATGATGATGGAAAAGTGTAATATTGAGGGCTGATCGTCGTGTTTTCAAGCTTATAATCCTGGGTTTATAAATATTGCTTTCAATGGGGTGGTGGTTTGAGGGAGTTCTTTTATCATGTTAATAAAAGTTATGAACATTCATCTATGAACGTTGTGATATCTTATTTAATAAACTCTTTTAACATAAGTTAGTCTGTGCTTAAAATACAGTTGTCTTAAACATATTTACCAACAATCTGTTTGTTTACATATTTGAAATAACGAATTCTGATTTGTCGGTTCAAAAATGTGTGTATCACGTGACCAGGTTAGATGTGAAGAATCAGGTAATCTGAATTATTAAACTGGCTAATCTTGGTTATTGCTGACGATATTTCAAAATGTAATGACACTGAAAAACCATTTTTCGATGGGGCAGAACACATTGCTGAAAAAGGAGAAAGGG
>OX401416.1:23464093-23526593 GCA_947846245.1 Cerastoderma edule
ATGAAAATACTGTGGGAATTATTTTAGTCGAAGTACAGTACCAAGTGCTCACAAATAATGTACCAATCGGAACTACTCGGGTATTTCCGTGAGCTGTGAAATACACCTCGGATATAAGTGTAGGGTTACAATTTTTCGGGTAAATCGGCATCCGCCAATTAACACATTTTCTAAGCGTGCACGTTAAGTAGTTCAATGTGTATGGAAGTGTTGGACATCCTTTTTCATCACTTTTGATCAGTAACTCATACCAAATGGCGAACTTGTTGTTGTGACATGTATACTTGTTTCCTCAATCAAATTTAACGACTTTTTTTTATTTTGAATTCAAGATCTAATTTTAGAAACGAAAGAAAGTGACGTCATTCTCGCGGGAAACAATATGGCGTCATCCCTATTATTTCAGAGGTGTTTTCTTATTGGATAAACCCGATGTGTTCAGATTGATAATGTACTCCCGCCAAACGCGTACAATGTTACTAACAGTGATCGAGTGTAAATCGAGTGTTGACATGTATATCGGACCGTGTAACATAACCCAGAGCGAGACTTAGCATCCGGATGTTTCGGACTTTTACCTCAACGTTTGAAAGCAGGTTTTATGTGTGTGATTTAAATCAAAGTTTTGAATATTTATACAAAAGTGACACTTTTGAGACTTCACACATCGACAGATAAAAGGTTGATCTCCAAATCGGTATGTTTGATTTCATAATCCATTGCATATTTATGGAACGATAGGTGGTTAAACATGCGCAGAAAATCTGTGCGCAAAAATCTAACGTAAAAATCACGATTGACTCTGGACTCGAAGGCGTCAGTCAAAATAGCAATAGCCTTCGAGACCAGTTATCTGGACTATTTAAGTGTCTGCTAGCGGAACAATTTCTCTCCGTATCATGGTATAAGCGGTTAACTAGGATATGCCTGCTGCTCTTCAGAGCATCCAAAACGATCAAATATTCTGCATTAAGCAGACGTATATAATGACCACATCCGCCAATACAGTTACAAGGGCAATTCGTCAAAAACCGGCTCATATGTCGTAACCGCAACTTAAGTGTCTGCTAGTGGAACAATGTTTCTCCGTATCATGGTGTAAGCGGTTAAAGATGATCTACCTGCTGCTCTTCAGAGCATCCAAAACGATCGAATAATCTATATTTAGCAGACGTATATAATGACCACTTCCGCCAATACAGTTACAAGGGCAATTCGCCAAAAACCGGGTCATATGTCGTAACCGCAACTTAATTGTCTGCTAGTGGAACAATGTTTCTCCGTATCATGGTGTAAGCGGTTAAAGATGATCTACCTGCTGCTCTTCAGAGCATCCAAAACGATCGAATAATCTATATTTAGCAGACGTATATAGGTCAGAATCTGGCTTGATTTAGCCCTTCTTTGTTCTATACAAAAACAGTCATTTTGGCATGTTCACAGTACCTTCCATGAAAAGATTCAGAGTTAATCCTTGTTGTTTCATTATTCCACACTCCGTTCCCAATCAGAATTCAATAATCTGATATGCCGAAGATCAGCTACTTTTTTCACTTCCGGCCATTACTTTTTACCTACCTCTTAAATCGCCTGCAAAAATGGGTGGGTCAGCGAAGGACGTCTCCCTCAGCGCTTTGCCTTCCGCAAGAAGTAGTTCTGGAAAATACAACAAACCAAGGGTTTAAAACATGGCCAACACACACAAAATATCAAAAACAGTGAAAAACACCCCTTCTTATGTCCATAAAGCATAAAATCAACACTCAAAGTATCATTCTAAATTTTCAAGAACTACTTTTTACTGTACAACGACCTCCGGAAGTAATTCTTCAGTGTACTCTGACCATAGTAACTGCAATTTAATTGTCTGCTAGCGGAACAATGTCTCTCCGTGATGCCATAGAGAATGGTAAAGCACAGGCGTAACGAAATCTCCTTATGTTTTATTGGTATGGTTTTGGTTTGATCACATTTCCCTTCGTATGTGTTTCGGTTACTGTTTTGAATTATGATTTTATCCCTTATAGTGCTGGAACCGATTTCATGCTTATGCAAACAGGATGGATCCAGGCCTGCCGCAAAGTCAATTGGCGGCTGGTCTGTGATCTAACCTGTTTGCTACTCTGAGTATCTTTCCTCGTCTAAATTAAGCAGATATCTAAGGTTTTGGAGAGAAGACGACACAAAATGCATTTCCCTTGTCAGCTATACGTCTTCATTACTAGAATCGCAACCCAAACATGTGGTTAAAACACCATAGTGTTATATCAAAATTATACAGGCGACGTCTAGGGAATTGAATTGTCGAGATCTTTTACAGACTTCTTTCGAAAATAATGAAAACGGATAAGCAATTTGCCTGTTTACCAATTGCAATATCTATCGAACCACTTGAATGTCAAGTATTACGCCACAGAGTCTCTCAGAATTTTACAACAGTATAGTTCATTGCACCCGCAAGGGAATAGGTTGTCGCGTACATCTATTTTGCATGCGCCTTGGGTTGCTTTATTCCACAGAATGTTTTATAATTAAATCAAAACTGTTTTCATGTCAAAAGGTAGCCAATCGAATTGTGGTAAAATCGGAAATAATTACTTGTATGTTGATAAGGAAGCAATACCTTCTTTGACTTAACTTAGATACTGCACTTATACGGAAATATACGGAATAAACAATGGGTCATGCAATTCACCATATAGTGCTGGAACCGACTTCATGCTATGTACACAGGCTAGATCCAGACCAGCCGTCAAGTTAATTGGCGACTGACCTGTGATCTGACCTGTTTGCTACCCTGAGCATATTTCCTCATCTAAATTAAGCAGATATCTAAGGTTTTGGAAAGCAGACGACACAATAATCTATTTATAGAAAATTACCCACCATTCTAAAGGTAATCGATGCCATTTGATAACATTGGCCCTTCCTTAGCATTTAGAGCAATTTTTCCTTTCCCCATAAGGTTTTCTGTCCTATCAAAAGATTATTTTCAATTTCACCACATTTTGAAATGCCGTCTACAAACTCTTTTAATTTGGGACAGTCGAAAAGTTGGCGTTTGGTAAAGGGTTAAGCAGTGTCATTTCTATTCAAGTCAAAACATTCTTCTTTTCAATGGGTGACTGTAACATCTCAGAGACAAAACTATTTAGATGTGAGAGATACCACAAACTCATAAAGTTGTCTGGACAAATCGTTTTATTTCCTGGGTTTTATATCGTTTTACGCGGGACTATTTCCTCCATAAAGGAATTATTTATCACCAGAATGTTCTTACCCGAAAATAAAATCTGATAATGTTATATTTGGTAGTGATGCAAGCGCTTGTGGTTGCTTTAATCCATAAGGTATGTTTTCTTTAAATCCAGTCGTCTGGGCAAATCGTTTATTTTCAAAGGGTTTATATCGTTTTAGGGGGACTATGGTCTCCAAACAGGAATCGTTTGTCACCAGTTTGTTCTGACCCGAAAGTAAAATCTGTAATTGCTTAACCAAACGTCAGCTGCGCCAGCCATTTTAGAGCATTGATCCCTGTGTATCTAAACTGTCACTTAACTCTTAGAATGCTGGGTAATTTTCTAAAAAATAGATTTGTGTGTCTTCTGCTTTCCAAACCTTGAATATCGGCTTTACTTTTATGAAAAAAGATGCCCAGAATAGCAAACAGGTTTGATCATAGGCCAGCCGCGTATTTACTTTGCATAAACATGAAGTTGGTTCCAGCACTATAAGGGTTAACCATTCTGTATGTAAACTGTCACTTTATCGTTAAATCTGGCACGTTTCCAGAGCATCCCTGTCTTTTCGAGACCTGGTAAAGATTATTTCTGAGACTTTTGTGGGATAAGGAGAAATAGCGCGAGAGAGTCCTGCGTGGCCCAGTGGTTAAGGTGGCGGATTTGAAACTCTTGGGTACCAGGTTCGCGCCCCCACCGACACCTCTGGTTTCATTGGAACTTTGGCAAGTCGCTTCAGAGCCCCAGCCTAGAAAGCGAAGGATCCAGGAACATTGTAACATAACTAAAATATTGTTGACACTGCGTTAAACACCATAACAAAGAACTTGTGCGTCGCATGTCAGCAGTATTTGTTATTTTGAGATTGATCATTGATTTACGTTCTGCCCATTTTTTCTTTTTAAAATGGGATAGGCCGTCGTTTTACATCGTTCGACGAATTTATCACTGTGGTCAAGAAAGGGCATGTTTGTTCGTCTAAGAATTGTCTAATTACTGTCTGATAGAATGTAACAGACGATTGGTTTATTATTGAATCAAGGCGCTGGGCAATAACCCCAGGGACTCGTACAAGGTTTCCCGCCTTCACCGACCATGTGATGGTTTCCTGCCAATACAAGGAAGTCTATAGGCATTTGTGATAGATGTTTGATACAAGTCTAGCTCCCAGTCGTTGAACTATTGTAACGTGTGTCGGGTTCCTCTCAGAGTAAAGCCATCGGGGGTCACCCATCCGGGTACTTGCCGCAATGTGCGTTGCTTTACTTCGAGAGAAAGCCAACCACTCTACCGAATCGCCAATAAAAGCCGGCTCCTACAGCGAGACTGTAGTAGTAGTATTTGTACATAAACCCTATTACTATCACACTATGTCTAGTTTAGTTATGTTACTTTTTTGTATATGGGTCCCATATGCAGCTGGAATACTCGACTGTTGGTCTTACCGTGGCTTGGTACGCTGCTTATGCGTTCTGCTGAGTTGATATGTTAAAAGGTACATGTTCTTTGTTTGAAGTTTAATATGCAATGTTTTCTTTTTCTGGTGATAGATGGGACTCGGTTTATGTTGCCATGACTTTCAACCATCCACATGGTCTCCACATGGTCTCCACATCGTCTCCCAAGTCTATGTCCAACTGGAGGCATTGGCTAACACTGTCTGGTGCGACCGTCATATATGCCATAGTTTCTTCAGCAAATAATCTAACAGTCGATCCTAACCCTTCCTGGAAGTCGGTTTTATAGAAAACAAAGGGATCAGGGCCAGTCATAGAAAAAGGTATTTGGAGTACGCTAGTCTTAACAGTGACTGCGTCTAATGATTGTCCGCAATGTGGTACCGGCAAGCCTATCTCGGTTATGATTGGACTTGGTCTCTCATACCGTTAACGTGAGCGTTAGGATGGGCATGTGTGTGTGAATGTTAAACTGGACAGAAAGTACCAACATAATTGAAAGCCACATTTATATTACTGCTAGGTAGATTAAAATTTATTTTACTTCGACTTACATAAATCGCTTTCAATTCTTCCTGGATATAAAACCAGTCGTTTCGTGCTGAATGTGGTTAAACTTTTAATAAGTTTCCAGGTTGACCCTCTTCACCCGAGCATCGAACCCAAGACCATAATGAACTAAAGCTGTCGACATATCTTTGCACCAGTCACAAAGCACTGTGTCTCTAAAATGATATGAAAAAAAGGATGTTAGGGGCCTATGTGGCATATCGGTTAGAGTACCGAACTTGAAATTACCAAAGTCACTTCCGAGAGGGTTCAAATCATGGTGGCGGCATTTGAATTTTCATGATAGGTAGTTTCCTGGCTGACTGACGGAATGCAACTTTTTACATGCGGCTTAAACAACCCTCTTGGGGGCAATTAGGTCCTTGGATCGTCCTTCATTTTCATGATCCGGGTATCGTGACATAACGGAAATAAATTTGACGCGTGAAGTAGAAGAAGAAACGGTGTAGAACTTACATAAAAAGGATGGATGTTCTGTGTTGCCCCAAACCGATTAAACCGAGAAACCACATCAGACGTAGTGACGTATAGGCATGGTTTTAATAACTTGAAAGATAGATTGATAACATACAATAAGAGTCATTCACTATATACTTTAAAGCGTCTGGCAGCTAACTCAATGATGTAATGCTTTCGTTATAAGGCTGACACCAGTAATCAATCTATCGTACATGGACCTTTCTTGGAACCAAACCATATTTCACCCTTATAGTGCTGGAACCGACTTCATGCTTATGCAAACAGGTTAGATCTAGGCAAGCCGCCAAGTAAATTGACGGCTGGTCTGTGATCTAACCTGTTTGCTATTCTGCGTATCTTTCCTCCACAAAATGAAGCACATATTTAAGGTTTAAGACGACATAAAAATATATTTGTCTTGGAAATTACACAGCATTCTAAGTGTTAAGCATTTGCGTCGTATGTTCGCGTTTAAACGTATCTGGTGCATACGATTCAAGAAGCCGTTGTGACGATTAAGAAATTGCTCAATACTTCCCAAAGATTTCTACCCAATATAAACAAGAACATAGAGCCATTCTCTTTATAATAATAGAAACCGTCTGGCATTATACATGAGACTCAATGATGTTCTGCGCTTGTTGTACGGCAGGCTTCGGTAATCTATCGTGCAAATTCATATTTTGTTAAACGTATTCGACTCAGTACTACAAAGAACAAGTTGTTGTATTTTTGATTTTCTTTTCTTTTCAAGCAAATTTAGTCGTCTGATTGCGCTTTCAATTTGAACCAATTGGAAAACTCCCATATTGGGTTATCAGGTTAATAATCAAAATGACATCTTCTGCACATCAGTCGCCAACTGTGAGCGAACCCTTCGGCATATATCGCTAGCAGCAATCGTTATTATTATTGTCAGCAATGTGTTGATTAATTTCTAGTCTCGAGACACCCGTATCCTTAATTAAATGAATTATTCAGTGACTTCACACTATTCATTCGACGTTTGGGTTCTTTGTCTCAATCGAATCCGTTAACGGAAGTCTGCAAGGCTATAATGACGTAGTGTGTTAGCTACACGGACTTCTTTTTACGTCTAGTACAAAAAGTAGTCCCTGTTTTTGTTTTACTCCCTAATTCCGAAAAGAAGGTCCGAAAAAGGTGTTCTCGCAAATCAGATGGGACGATTTAAGGACTATCTTTACCCTTGGAACAACAAGTAGTCCCCTTTCTTTTTTTGCTCTGTAATTCCGAAACGTGTTGTACAAGGACCTCAACAACTTTTCTCATAGACTAGATTGTTCAATTCAAGGATTAATTAAACGTACTACACAAAAAGTAGTTCCTGTTTTGTTTATCTCCGTAACTACGAAACGTGTTATATAAGATCCCAAAAAAGCTTTTCTCATAGACTAGATGGGACAATTTAAGGACTTCTTTTACAAAATGTAGTTCCTGTTCATTTTACTCCGTCATTCTGTTACGTGTTATACAAGGTCCAAAAGTATTTCCATATAGTCTAGATGGAAGAATTCAAGAACAACTTTTATGTATTGAACGAAAGAAATTCCGAAAATTGTTCTACATGGTCACCAAAACTTTTCTCATAGACTAGATTCGACATTTTGGAAAAAGAAAAGTAGTCCCCGTTCTGTTTTGCTCCGTAATTTCGAAAAGTGTTAGACAAGGTCCAAATAGGCTTTCCTCGCAGACTAGATGGGACAATTAAAGGACTATTCTTACCTTTGGAACAAAAGGTAGTTCCCGTTCTGTTTTGCTCCGTAATTCCGAAACGTGTTTTACAAGGTCCCAAAACCTTTTTTCTCATAGACTAGATGGAACAATCTTAGGACTAGTTTTACTTCTGGAACAAAAAGTTGTTCTTGATCTGATTTACCCCGTTATTCTGTAACGTATTATCGAAGATTCGAATTTGCTGCTCCTTATTACTTTTTTTTCAATTTCGACTGCTATGCAGTCCTTTTATTGGTCCCCGTCATAGGTGTATTAGGGTTGGGGTCCATCCACTAATACACCTTACAAAAAGTCATGATTAAACAAGCAAATGAAAAGAAATGCTTAACAAATATATATCTTTATATATGTGACAACTATTACTTGTCAATCCATTAATAAATTTCGACCTCATAGGGTTTTTGTGGGAGGTTCTAAGAAGGAAAAAGGTAAGGAAAACGGAAAAAAGGAATATGAGACAGGATTTCAATATCGAAAAGTGGTTAATCCAACGAGCAGACTTAATCAAAAAGTCTAGTACCCTTGGTCTATGATACTTCATTTCCTCCTATCAATGCATTTTCCCAACATATTTAAAAGAGATGTCACAAGCAGAAGCAAATGAAGTATCTAATATTTCCTTATCTTTTGCACCCCAGAATTCAATTTAATCAGACAATGTAGCTACTGTGTTCTCACATATATTATATAACCTATCATGAGAATTCACAAACTTTCTTAATCACTGGGATACTAAAAGTCATCTGTTGAAATCTTTAACACTGTATGAATACTATCACTTGTAATAATATCTTAAGCAGACCACAAGCTATAAAGAGCAACAACAAAACAGTCCAAACCAAACAAACAAACAAAAAAAAAAAAAAAACTAACTGCTTGTTACTTGTTCATCGGCCTCCTCGGCCTAATTGTTAGAGGAATTACATGTCCCCTTTTAGCGTGGGTTCAAATTCCGGTTAGGGATAGTGATCAATATGATAGGTTGTCCCCCGACTGTCTTACGCATTGTCGATGGTTCTACCTGACTTGACCAGCCCTTAATGCCAGTTGAGTATGGTGTCCTCCCCCATCATTAAGAGTCGTTGTGACACAAAAAACATTTCCTTTCTGATATTGGGTAGAAAGCCATTGAGACAAAAAAAGACTGATTCTTTAAAAGCTTACGATACCAGCATTTTAACCTTCAAGGAGAATGGCCATCTCGTTAAAATAAGATTACTCTAACAAGCAGTCCACAGAGGTTCTTGATACCATAACCACACAAGTCCATATGGGTTATTACGACTATTACGAGAGGGTCGCTTCGTATGCGTCATTATTGTTATAATACGACAGTTATCATTTATGACAGGCTTTTCATAGCTGCGAAGGAAGATATCTCATAGGCGGAGGACTATCCAGAAACTGAGCCAAGCGGCTGAACGTTCCTCTAGCTGGCTGTGGCTGAGACGAGAAGAAAGGAGTTGGAAGAAGTAGAGCTATCGACAATCACACCGTTCCTACGGTGGCCCCACACTCTATCAGATGTACATGGTTCAGGGGCGAAACATCCATGACAGAGGGATTCCATGCTGAAGATGATTGTCGATTTGCATTCTCAACCCACCTCACTCACAATAGGTGCTTAAGACTGTTTCATACTCAATATGATTTTATAGTAAATCTGAAAGGTGAACTACGACTTATCATAACCATCTCCTTTAAAGATTAACACTCTAATAAGTAACCCATAGAGATTCGTGATACCATAACCACAAGTCCGTAGAGGTTCTTGCGGTGATTACGAGAGAAAGACGCCTCGTACGTTGTTACTTTAATCTGTTTACCAGACACAAGGTCAACGGAAACCTTTCGACTGTCGTCATGGTAGACTCATTATTGTCCGGGAGTAACGCCCTCTAGCGGTGGTTTCCCTGCTTATTACACCATAAACATGGTACATGGTAATCGTATCTTCTCGGCAATCCCCGACACAAGCCTGTAAACATGTATTAACCACGAAGGTAGTCCATGGATACATGAATACACCAGAAATCCTGGGGAAATTCGACTGTTTTCCGCCGGATAACATACTTGATTACAATATAACACACAGGGACTAAATATTTATGTAAACAAACACATACTGGTTAAATATCACATTTGAATGGTGTCGTTTTACTAACTTCATTAAAGATTATCATATCAACCCATCTGTGTTTCATATTTTTTTCAATCGTATCTACTCGGCAATCCCCGGCTTGCACCGGTCATTGCCGAGTAGATACGATTGCAAGCGGACATGACATTCGTCGCCGCCATGTTGCAGGACCACTTTCAAAGTGGCTTCCCATTGCCTCCGATGTTATTGTTAGAAATGACCGATATGTTCTGAATGGGATTATGCTACAGACCAAACTTCTCATAGTAACCTCCCCTTTCTACGCTGCATCGATCACTGCAACAACAAGGTTTTCATCCAAATGTGTATGCGATTTAACTGAAGTATTCTTTCCATGATTTTAAGGGATATAGTAGTTAATAAAGTAAAAATATATACTTGCTTTGATTTCAGACCAGCTAAATTGAGAAAGCTTTCGTTTCATTTATAGAAAAAGCACAAATGTATGAATTTTTAAGGGGTGCCGACACCATTTTTATACGCCATTTTCGTTTTTAAGCAAATGGTCATGTGACAGTTGTGGTGACAGTGATCAGTCCCGTAAAGGGAGATAACTGTAAGGAATATGGGTACAAACATCTCCGATGAGAGAAACTGATGTGGTGAAGACCTTCGCTGATAGTCCATGGTATATGATTAGTAATTGTTGATTACACATGCTATATAACGGGCGCGAATGACCTAAAAACATCGCCAGTCGACCGCGATTTCTCTACTGAGTGTTAGACGTTACGCCGTTTTAAAGCATGTGCTATCATATACCACCAGAACCGGAAAGTTTATGATCAACTCATGCCAGTTACACAATGTCGCTATCGTTGGCAAACGTAGGTGAAAAAAGCAAAAACGCCTGGGTGATGCCATCTTTTTCGGACAAAGGATCTTAAATATTGGTCACGTGGTTCCCCTCCTGATACCTATCTTGTCTAATTCTTAAAGAAAATACATACAGTGATGTCTCGTTAATCCGAACATGTCCGTTCCCAACAAAATGTCCGGTTTACCGAATAATCCGGATGTTTCGCAATCCGAACGAAATTGCAAGGGAACGGAATTCTTTGAACAGTTTGTTACAGACGACTTTTGAAAACATTGTGGGTAAAGGAGAAATTGCTCGTGACGAGGAATTTCTCCTTTTCCCACAAGGTTTTCTGCCATATCAGAAGATTATCTTTGAATTTCATCACGTTTTGATATGTCGTCTGCAAACTCTTTCAATTTGGGATGGTCGACAATTTGGCGTTTGCTAAAGGGTTATAAGTATACACGTGCATACAGACCGTTTATGTCTTAATGTGTATAAGAACATGCTCTGCTTCATTAGTCCGGATGATTCGGTAAACCGGACATTTTGTTGGGAACGGATTAACGTTCGGATTAACGAGGCATAACTGTATAGACATTAAGAATGTGATTAATACTAGTAGACAACGAACGTGTTCGATCTCTTTCAGTCCAACATCTAATTATTCAATTTAAAGACTGTTTACTTTAATGAAAGGATTAAAGGAACATCGGTCTCTTATTTTCTTTTTTTGTCTTCAAAGATTGTTGTGTGGATCACAATGAACAAGGCGCCTTGTCAAAGAAGATAAAGGATGGATTCGATCTTTCCAGGAAATCCGAGAATTCGCGTTACTAATTATGGCACTTGGAGGCATGGTTAGACGAGCTGATATTGTGATAGGTGGGAGAGAATGCGCACTGCCTGTGACGTCTCAGTGGAAACAAAACAACCTTGGGATTTAGACTAGGTGTTATAGCATTGCTTTAACCCTTATAGTACTGGAACCGACTTCATGCTTATGCAAATAGGTTAGATCCAGGCCAACCGCCCAGTAAATTGGCCTGTGACGTCTCAGTGGAAACAACCTTGGGGTTTGACTAGGTGTTATAGCATTGCTTTAACCCTTATTGTACTGGAACCTACTTCATGCTTATGCATATAGGTTAGATCCAGGCCAGTCGCCAAGTAAATTGGCCTGTGACGTCTCAGTGGAAACAACCTTGGGGTTTGACTAGGTGTTATAGCATTGCTTTAACCCTTATAGTACTGGAACCGACTTCATGCTTATGCAAATAGGTTAGATCCAGGCCAGCCGCCAAGTAAAATGGCGGCGGGCCTATAATCTGACCTGTTTGCTTCTTTGAGTATCTTTTCTCGACACAATTAAGCAACTATTTAAGCTATTGGAAAGCAGACAGACACAAATCTAATTTTAGAATATTACCCAGCATCCTAAGGGTTAAGTTGGCATTGGTTCTTCCAATGTGTCCTTGACGCAGTTGAAACATGTTGACGCATATTTGAAACATGTGTATGTTGAAAGTGTCTCGAAGCGAAGTGTTTGTTTGATTATACGGAGGTAAACGCCATGTCAACAATGTTTCAGATATGTTGCAGCTTTCCTAGAACCACCAGTCCAAGACTGATGCTCTGGGACCTGTCTCACAAAGGTTAGTTAATAGATTTCCTCGTATACCCCATATAGAAAGTATGTATGGTACAAATTGTAAGCAACAAAATAGGACAAGAAAAATCATTCCATACTGTTCTTAATACTGTTCAATAGAAACCTTTATGACCAAAAAGATACAGTGCTCATAGGTAGCAATGTAAGCTTTTGTCACAGTGATTTCTTTAGACGTTTCCTGAAGCTTATGTGGTAAAATGAGCGGAGGACAGTGGTCGAGGGGTAGAGCCTCGGCCTTGCGACACAGGGGTCGCGGGTTCGCATCCCCTGAATAGCCGGATCAGCCTTGCGACCTTTCATTAATCGACATTCGGCGCGGGTACTGATTATGTGTGAAAAAAATGTGTCAAAATTGAGGGTGATTGATCCAAGTTGCAGGAACTTGTTTCACAAACGCTGCAAGATATAAATAAGTTTAGAATTCAAAGTAGATTTAAGATCTTATGGAGAAAACGATTACACGTAAATTCATGACGGCGGGCGATTTGCTCGGTAATGGTTGAGATAATTTTGTTTGATTATTCAATCTAGGATTCTCGGAAACTGCATGAATCATTGATTATCACGTAATGCACTTTCTACTCATCATTCAATTGATATATTACTGTTGATGTTGCAAATGATGGCATGACTTTTGTGTGAATTATGCACAGGGCAGAAACCTAGAGGGTATTTGTCAAAACCGTGCATTTCAAAATCTTCATGATATTTTATTTCTATTGTTTTTTCAAAAAGTATGTCACAAGTACCAGGTTACTAAAAATCATATGATATCCAAAAACTCGTCTGATTTCTTTGCTCGTTTTTTCGGCGGAACTTAAGTGCAACAAGTATGTGAAAATCTCGCAAGTTAGCGCTGTTTCATTTATTCTCAATCTTCTCAGAACCGAATTCCATAACTCGGTAATGGCTGAAATCATTTTGTCTGATTATTCAATCACGGATTCTCGGAAACCGCATGAATCATTGCTTATCACGTGATGCACTTTCTACTCAGCATTTTGTTGATATATTAATGTTGATGTTGCAAATAACCGCATGTCTTTTGTGTGAACTATCCATGAGGGAGAAACCACAGGGGCATTAGTCAAAAACGTTTATTTCGAGCTCGTCAAGGTTTTTATTTTTTTTTTATTATTAGTATTTCAAAAATATAGCAACACAATAACAAAGGAGGAAAAAAACAAAAAGGAAAGGAAAAGCACTCTTTTTCCTTTTCCTTTCTGTTTAATTATCGTTTTGTTGTTGTTGTTGTTGTTGTTGTTGTTGTTTCAAACCCTAGATTGCGGATATAAGTTTGCAACGAGTAACAAGTAGCAAAGATTTACATGGTATCCAAACTCGTCTAATTTCGTGGACAATTGTTACAGCGTAGCTTAAGTGCCACAGTACGTGAACGTTTCGCTCATTCATTAACTTAGAATGCTGGATAATTTTTTAAAAGAAGATTTTAATGTCGTCTACATTCCAAAATATTAGATATCTGCTTAATATTGTTGATGAAAGATACTCTGAGTGGCAAATAGGTTAGATCACAGGCCAGCCGCAAATTTACTTGGCGGCCGTACTGGATCTAACCTGTCTGCATAAGCATGAGTTCGGTTCCAGAAACATATCGGTTAAGAGCCAAAAGTATGTAAAACATTACACAAATAAGCGCTCTTTCATAGTTTTTGATTAATTCTTCAATTTCTCAGAACCGTCTTCTATAATGCCACCAATAACACGACCGCTCTGGCATGACGCGCCGAAAATTGCCGTGTTTAGACGTAAATAAGACAGAGGCGCCATTTACTTCGATTTTGTCTCCAGATATCTACAGAATGTCTGCGATTTCAGAGGAATAATATGGCTGTAATACAATTAGATATAACCCTTGGTAAGAAGCGACCAGCTGAGCTCTCGTTCAAAGGCGCCTTGGAGCGTGTGGTTATTTTTGAACCTGTTTCCGGTATATTCCATCGCTGAAGGCTGAATCCGGACACCAACAGCTAGAGTTGTAGGCGTTTATTCAGAGAACCGTCGTCTGTATGGATCTAGAGAGCTATATAAAGAATGGTTTTTGTTTTTGACAAACAATGCCTGGTAGTCTGTCGGTCGGCTGGTTTTAGAGTATTAGAGTACTTAAACTCCAATCGTAACTACTCGGGTATTTCCGTGAGCTGAGAAATATACACCTCGTATGTAAGCGTAGGGTTACAATATTTCGGATTATTCGTACATGGCTCATCTGTAGGTTGGCTGGTCTAAGAGTATTAGAATACTTAAATTGCGATCGTATCTACTCGGGCGTTACCGAATCTTCAATTTTTCACTTGTTGTTGTTGTTGTAAACTCAAGACGGTGGAGATGAATAAGGTACGAGTTCAAATTTATCTAAATATGGTTTCCGCTCATCTTAATTCTTGGACTTTGTAGTGGCAAAGTTTCTAAAATTATAAATATATTTTTGTGTCGTCTGCTTTCCAAAACCTTAAATTTCTGCTTAATTTTAATGAGGAAAAATACTCACAGTGGCAAACAGGTTAGATCACAGGCCAGCCGCCAATTTACTTGGCGGCTTGCCTGGATGCAACCTGTTCGCATAAGCATGAAGTCGGCTCCAGTACTATAACGGATAAGAGCCAAAAGTATGTAAAACATTACACAAATAAGCGCTCATTCATAGATTTTCATTAATTCTTCAATTTCTCAGAACCGTATTCTATAATGTCACCAATAACAAGACCGCTCTGGCATGACGCGCCGAAAATTGCTGTGTTTAGACGTAAGTAAGACAGAAGCGTCATTTACTTCGATTTTTGTCTCCAGATATCTACAGAATGTCTGCGATTTCAGAGGAATAATATGGCTGTAATACAATTAGATATAACCCTTGGTAAGAAGCGACCAGCTGAGCTCTCGTTCAAAGGCGCCTTGGAGCGTGTGTTTATTTTCGAACCTGTTTCCGGTATATTCCATCGCTGAAGGCTGAATCCGGACACCAACAGCTAGAGTTGTAGGCGTTTATTCAGAGAACCGTGGTCTGTATGGATCTAGAGAGCTATATAAAGAATGGTTTTTGTTTTTGACGAACAATGCCTGGTGGTCTGTAGGTTGGCTGGTCTTAGAGTACTAGAGTACTAAAACTCAAATCGTAACTACTCGGGTATGTCTGTGAGCTGAGAAATATACACCTCGTACGTAAGCGTAGGGTTACAATATTTCGGATGAATCGTCCCCGGATAATAACACATTTCCTATGTTCGTCCACGTTGAGTAGTCCAATGTATATGGAGATGTTGAACATCATTTTAAATCATATTTTTGGTCGGTAACTCTTACATAATAGTGAAATCATAAGTTGTAGTACATATCTGTTTTCTTAATCAAATTGAATGCCTATTTAGATGTAACATTTAAGTCCAACTCCGCCTAAAAACCATGCAAAACCTGCAGAAAGTGATTTATCGCATGTCACAAGATCTAACAAAGTTATGTTTTTCGGATAGATAACAGCCTAAAAATAAGCAAACAAGTATTTTTTCTTCAAAAATTTGATTTTGGTGGATTCTGGAAGCGTTTCAAAAAATGGCTTTTTGGTGAATTCAAAAGGGTTTATATAGCAAAATTCAGTTCGATTTTTCTCCCAAGACCAACCTCGTTCATCAAATAATATGCTTTCATTGGGTACATACGGTAATCATCTGTTGATTTCAAATCTAAAACCCGCGTGTTTTTTTGTATTTTGATGTAAATTAACACAAAACAATTTTATTTGATTTCCAAGGGAAGCAACTCTGTATACCTGGGGTTTCATGGATTACTTCCCCAAAAGGGAGGTAGTAATCAATATCAAAACTTTTCCAATAACATCTTCTAGTACTTCAAACTAAATGTTATTATCATCTAAAAATTGCTTCTATTTAATAATCATACAAATCAAAATCAAAACCACTTGTTTTGCTCTTTTCATTGATAGTTGTTCATTTGTCAATTTATTTACAAATGACTCCCTTAGCAACAACAACAACAACAACAGCAAAAATGGCAGGTTTTAAAGTTTGTTGTCAGTGTTAACGTTGTTGACCCATTGTTGAATGGCTGTATTGTTTAAAAAATAATCTCCTTTTGATATTGATGAGAATGAAAGAGATGACACAAGGGCTTCAGCTTTGTTCACGTTTACAAAGTGTAGGAAATATTTTATAGTGCAATCTCATAGTGCTTTAGACTGATAGAAAAGTTGAAGGAAGGAGTCTCAATATGACAGATTGTTTTCCTTGTCACAAAAAGTGAATGACTTAATTATCCCAAAAGACAGCTGCAATGGTATGAGCCCCCTGTACTAGGTTGGTCTTGAGAGAAAATTGGAGATGAAATGTGTCAATTTTCCAAAAATCCTTAAAAATCCCAAATATGCAAAACCTGTTGAAGCCTGAATTGACATATGTCAAAAAGTATTAAGTTGAGGAGCAACTTGTATTGAAATTTCTTTTCACCATATGATAATCTGAAGAAGTTATTTAACAAATAAACTCTTTTTTTATTGTGTATGTATGTTTTTTTATTGTGAAAATGACCAAAAATCACTCTTTTTTGCCATTTTGGGCTGATAAATGGCAAAAAAGAAAACGTCCGGTTTCCATGGCAACTGTAACAGGAATAAAGAAATATTCAGCCAAACTTATTTTGGTCATAAGTGCTATACATCTGGCTAAAGATTTTGCAATTCTGTCACCATGGATAAATCACCTTCTGCATGGTTCTTAGAAATAGCTGCACTTAAGAGTTATATTTCTGAAACGAAAGTACAATGAACGAAGTCTCACAAGAATCAATATGGCGGCTTCCACATTTACTTCAGAGGTGTTTTCATTGGATACATATGATGGGTTCAGATTGCTTTGACTCGTTACCAAATAAGGGAGATAAATACAAGGTACAGCAGCCTATATAATGGTTAAACACAAATGACATTTCTTTAATTAAAGCAGACGACTTTAGCAGAACTTTTTTAACAAGTGAAAAAACCTTTCTGTTCGACTGCTGCGCAAGACACAAACATTTGGCGTTAGAGGTCTAGAGAATATACCCCCGTTTTATGATGTTCGGTTGTAAACATTGAAACATTAAAGGATAAAATGTTCATCAGGAGCAATACATCATTTTGTAACAGTGGTTTATGAAGTTTTCTGCAACAGATACGGCTTAGTTAGGTATTATTCGAAACCCACTTCAGTCGTTATCTATACATGCATCGGTACTGGCCGGAAATATTCGTTTACCAACGAATGATTCCGGCCACGACCGAAGTATTCCGACTAAAGAATGAGTTTAAAAATGGCGGAGTATGGTTATTTCACCTTAATCAAACCTCTCTCTTTGCCAACGGTTCCAACCGATCAAAGAGAAAGCCAAAGCCCAACGGCATAAAACAGGGTGTTATCCACATAGAACGTCCAATTAGTAAGGTTATATTCTGAGGTAGCGAGTGGCGGAAACAATTATGAACAAAGAGTCATCTTATTGTCTCATTCCGTCGCGAACTTTTAAATCAAAGCGCTGGAGGGTTTGTTGTTTGCCATGAGATTGACATCTCTATTATAAATGTTCTACTTCTCTTATTTTACTTTTATCTTAATTATCTTTTTCATCCGGCTTTAGTAGCACTTACAGGCAGTCAAGACTCGGCAAAGAAATCGCAGTCGACGGGCGATGCTTTAGTTCAATCGTGCCCGTCGACTGCTTCAGTTGCACAATCATCAAAGTACAGTAATCATCCCCAACATCAATATCATCCCTATTGTCACCATCGTCATCATGATCATTGTCTTTGTCACAATCATTTTAATGGATGTGTAAAACAGAAGAAGCTTCGTCCTTAGTGTTGTTACTACGTCCTTTGCAGTCCAATGATTATGGCTAAGGTCTCTTAGGAGAACTAGAGGGTTCGATCAAAATAATAGTGCATGTTTGTTTGCATGGTGCTTAACCAATTATCAAACAACAACGACATTTGACCAGTTTGTGGGAAAAGGAGAAATTACTCTTAATAAGCAGTTTCTCCTTTTCCTAAAATGTTTTCTGTCCTATCAGATGATTAATTTCAAATTTGACACATTGGAATGTCGTCTACAAACTCTTTTAATTTGGGACAGTCGGAAAATTTGGTGTTTGGTAAAGGGTTAACGCCGTACAGACACTTTTTTTTTAGTTATTAAACGGCCCTCCTGGATTCACCATTACTAGGTTAGAGCTCTGAAGGGAATTGCCAAAGGACACTGCAACAAAACCAGAGGTCTCGGTGTGGCTCGAACCATGCTATTTTATTGTCGAATGTCCATACTTATTTGCAAGCATTACTTCGTTGAAATCGTGTATGTTATGTTATGCTTTACGTACTCTTTTACTATTTAACAGAACCCTATAAAGTAGGCACTCGACAAGCCATTAAAATGAGTACCCACTAAACGAAAACTACTGACAAATGGAAGAATGTGTACTCAATACTGTTAGACTTCCCCGTCTCAACCACATCTACGTCGAAACAATCCCCTTTTTACGACATACCGGAAATGCTTTTGAACATTGCGGTAATCTTATACAAATAAGATAATTGAATCAAGTCAGCCTTCGTGAAAAACTTACCTATTGTTGTGTTCGTGCTTTAGATATTAACTCAACCTTAATTATGGATCACAAAGAAAAGCTCTTTATTTGATAACCCTTGTAAAACAGGTGTGTTTCATTGACCAATTGCACCATATAGTATTTTGTAACTAGCTCTTACTAAAACAATCAGCAGATTACAATTACAAAGTATGAATAATGACATTTATCTCTATGGTTTAAGGAAGAGACAATTGTAACAACAGGATAAATAATTCGATTTTTGGAACTCATTCGTTTGGCACAATGGTATCTGAAAGATTCTACAGAAATAACGTCTGTGTGGTAGTGATATCATGAAACAACGGTCAACACACTTCTAGAAATGAATGCTTAATCAGGCTTTGTATTTGTAAATGTCGTTGACAATGCACTTTTGTTGATATCTGTATGTTTTGGTATGCCGTTCTTTACTTCCTTTCTTCATTTATGGCAGACAAGCTTTGAGCATTTCCGTTTGCTATGACACATTGAGGCTGTTCGCAGCACACATCATTGTTCAAAATACAAATAGTATGTTTTCAGTGTCTTTCTTTATTATAGTTATCAATAGACGCGTCGCGTTTAGTTCACAAACCCCAGTTTTGAAAAGGTCTAGATGAATGATTAAGTTAAATCAGATTGAATAAGCACGCATACAAGCACGTTGCCTTTTCCCCTTGAGTATCATCATGTTGTTTTGCATAAACCCATGTTTCGAAAACGTATAGAGGAATAACAAAGTTAAATCAGATTGAATAATTTGACAAGCACGCATGCAAATATAAAGCACGTTGCATTTTCCCTAGAGTATCATCGCGTTGTTTTGCTGAACGTATTTCCTCTAAAGGTATCTTGGATCTAGCTTCCGAAAACATTTCAAAGGAATACTTTGCATCTGTACTGTTTTACTGCACATATTTCCTCAAACTTCCCTCAAATATCCTATTGCTATGCTGCATCGATCACTCACACCAAAAGATTTAGAAAGGAAAATAAATGAAGTTCTGTTATTTTTTTAAAATGTACCCTAAGTAAGTAGTTAATTAAGCAACTCTTGTGTTTATTTCTGACTAGTTAAAATGAAAAATCATTTCACTTTCGTTACAAATAAGGCACAGAATGATGATTTCTTTTGGAGGGTGGTGTCGCCGCCATATTTGACCACCATTTATGTTTCCAAGCATATTGTCATGTGACATTTGTGGTGGCAGTGATCAATCCCATAAAGGGAGATAACTGTGAGGAGTTTGAGATTTCCTCTAAATGTTTTCGTTTGTTTCTAGTTTCCCTATATCACTTTAGTAGAATAGTTTGACTCCTGGTGTTCAGCTCGACAGATCTTTAAATGTACTCTTTATAAGTAGATTTCCAAATTCGCTTCATAAGAACAATTCCACGCCCATCTATTCTTAGGACGGATTTCTTAGGTGAGCTCATTTCTAAATCACCTCTTAACGTATACGTATGCCCTTAATTGAGCAAGAATTTTAAGTCTAAGTGGGATACCATACTTAAGTCCGATGACATTGTCCTATGTAGTGTTTTCTAAGCATTTTGTGCGAAAGGTTTGCGTTAGTTCTAACCAACATTCCCTCTCATTTCAATATTGAGAGAATCAATATTGCAAAGTAACACGTCATTGGAAGCGTCTCTTCGAGTCGCTTCCAATGACGTGTCACATCGCAATGTTGTGCTTTTCTTTGAAATACTATCCATGCATATCAGTTTAGGCTTAGGAAAACATGTACCATTTGTCCTTAAGTAAAACGCTACCCTGGTTTCAATGATTTTTCGCGGAGACAATTTATGCAGATGACACACTTCGCAGTTTTGTCATGCGCCTAATCAATGCGGGTTTTTCTAGTTGATTACACTTAGCTGTGTTACTGATAAGGGTTGGTCTTTCCGGGGAAATCCGACCCTTTTCCCATTCCCATTAACCCTTTCCTAGCCTAGTGACCTGGGTACCGTTTCACTAAACGACTTAGGGAATGTCTTAGCGTAAGTCAAAACAGATAAATATTGTAGTGTCATGAAAGTACATTATAGTACAGAATAATGTTTAGCCCAATTTTGAAATAAAAGGTAATGTTGTTTTGAATGACCATGGCCCAGTTGCCAAGGTTGCGGAGTTGGAACTCGGGGTCCCGGGTTCGAGCCCCACAGACACCTCTGGTAAGTGACATTTGGCAAGGCATTTCAGAGCTCTCGCCTAGTACTTGTGGATCTAGGAAAGCCGTTACATAACTAGATATTGTTGATACGGCCGTAAACACTAAACAAAAATTGAACAGGTGCCTCCGTTGCCCAGTGGTTATCGTACATCAATTGAATACGCATGAATTCTCTCCGCTTTGGTTCAAATCCCGGTTAGAGATATTGATCTTCATGAGAGGAAGTCTTCCGAATACCGATGCTTTTACTTGACTTGACCAGCCCTTGTAAGCTGTTGAGTATTGGGTCTTTCTCCATCAATAAGATTCGGAAACTACAAAATAACCAAAGTAATGTTGGCACGATATAATAAGAGCAATGTCACAGTGTATCTGGAAAAGTGTGTTCACTATGTTAACCCTTATGGTGCTGGGGCCCGTTTTACTAAACAACTTACGGAAAATATTTGCGTAAGTCAAAATTGATAAACATGGATAGTATCTTCAATGAAAGTACAATATTGCAATGTGACACGTCATTGGAAGCGTCTCGGAGAGACGATTCCAATGATGTGTTACTTTGCAATATTGCTTAGCGAAATATTGAAATAAGAGGACTTGTTGTTTTAGACTTACGTTAATCTTAAGCGTAAACGGTTTAGTAAAACGGTACCCTGGAACCGACTTCATGCTTATGCAAACTGGTCAGATCACGGGCCTACCGCCACCCACTTCATGCGCATGCAAAGAGGTTTAATCTCCAGGCCAGCCGCCAAGTAAATTTGCGTCTGGGCTGTGATCTAACTTCTTTGTTCATATGAGTATCTTTCCTCGTCAAAATTAAGCAGGTATGTAAGGTTTTTGAAAGCAGACGACACGAAAATCTATTTTTAGAAAATACTCAGCGTTCTCAGGGTTAAACCCAAATTAAACAAAGGCACTAGTGCGGGAAGAGTCGGGTAAATCGAGCGTCCATTAACCTGACATTTACACGATGTTTCGCGGTATTCAATGTCACTTTAGTCCGTTTAAATTGAAATTAAAGAGACAGAAAAAAGCCCGTCTCCGTGTTTCCCATTTAGCCACGGTTATTTTGAAGGACCCTTTTTCAAACAACCTTCATATTTCAAGTGTATTTTTAACCAGACAAATTTGAAAAGTATTTGTTAAAAAAGAAAAAAATACAATAGCAAGAAATAAGCATTTTCTTAAGAATATTGTGTATTGCATTTAAACCATTATCACAAAATGATGAAATACTCTTTAGAATTAAATGAAAGCCCGCATACGGAATGTAAACAGGTTATCAATTTCTTCAACATTCCATTCTCTTTGCCCATTTCTCTTCAAATCATATGGCTGTCTTGTCCGAATATGGATTTACGTGTTTTACAACATTCCGCCTGTCTTTATTCAAGTAGTCGAAGTGAAATAGATGAATATTTAAGTGTCGCATATCAATATCCAATCCGCCAAATAGTCTAGTCTGATTACAAAATAAACAGTTTCGATTGGTCCATTAGTCACGTGATCATGGGAACCACGGTCAAGGTGACAAATGAACGTATCAGATGACCATGAACCCTTATAGTGCTGGAACCGACTTAATGCTTACGCAAACAGGTTAGATCACAGGCCAGCCGCCAAGTAAATCAAGGTGACAAGTAGACGTATCAGATGACCATTTACCCTTATTGTGCTGGACACGACTTCATGCTTACGCAAACAGGTTAGATCACAGGCCAGCCGCCAAGTAAACTTGCGGTTGGCCTGTGATCTAACATGTTTGCTTCTATTGGTATCTTTCTTTATCAAAATTAGGCGGATATTTAAGGTTTTGGAAAGTAGACCACACAAAAATATAGTTTTAGATAATTAACCGGCATTCTTATGGTAAATGTTCAAGCACGTCCCAAAGAATGCATTCTCTTTTTCTTTAGTCATATTTCATTACCCTACGTATACATGGTCATAATGTGGAAGTACAGAACAAATCATCATTAGCAAATGGGTTGACCTTCAAGTTCTAAAAAATAGTTACAGCTTTCCCATTTCTAGGGTATAACTTGCAACACTGGTCATGACAATGACGATACTTGAGGTAAGGTTCGTAAGGTCGTATTTTCCCGCTCGTTACCTTACATAATGAATATGCTGTTGGCTCATTTATCCGCACTTGAGAGTAGGAAATGACCAGACAGAGTCATCAAATACCGAGACTGACCAACCGTGGGATAGTTTTAATAAATGGAGACGAAATTCGAAAACCCTTGTATTATGTGATTTGTTTTAAGAAAAGGTGCCTATTCACAAAAGAGAAACCTAAAAAACGTTTTTGAAACAATACAATTTCCGTTCAATTTTCAATTTAGAGTAGTTATTGAAAGCATGGTGTATTAGGGAAGCGTCAATTAATATTTGTATGTACAGTTGATATGCAAAGTATCTCAAAAGCGGTGTCATCTCTTTGGATTGAAATACATATTAATTCACTGCATACACACATTAAAGAATAAAAACGATCTATTTTTATTTCGAATGACATTTCTTTGGTGTGTGGCATATGACAGTGCAGCTGTTGTGCAGTCTTAAAGAAGGTAATTTTTAACTTCCGAATGCCCTCACATCTGTGAGCAAACAGCTATAAGAGGAGCACGGCTTTTGTTTTGCACGAAAGCTATATCATTGTGTTTAAACTGCTACTTGTTGACGGTTTTTGATGGCTTTTAAACAGCCGACTTTGGGAAAACAACGCTTTTAAAAAGACAGTTTAACCATTGCGGACGAATTTCATATTTGTTTAGTACTTTACTGCTACAGTATATAGTTCATGCACTTCAAGCCTTTGAAAACATTGAAGATCGATACTTCAACTCAATACAATATAAGAACAATTAAATGTTGTTGCAACACGTTTCTTTTTATTAACATAAGAACAGGTGGTTCCCATTTAAGACCATGTTAATAACTGCAGCAGAATCATTATGAAAGAGAAAAAAAACCAGGTCTACAAGTTTTTAGAAGGCCATCCAATGTAATTGTGAAATACAATTTTTGAGAATATTCTAAACGTTGGTTCAACAATTGTACTATCATATTTTAAACGCTAAATGTACTATAATATTTAAGATACTAAATCATAAATCAAACAAATCTGCGGTCTCTTCAATGTCGAATTCAAAAAGGCGGTTTAAGTTAAAATACCAAAAATCAAAGTACGCAGAGGGATACTGGAAATTAATATGGGCTAAAGGTACTATTTCTTAGTAACAGTAATTATATTGTGTGTTCTTTATCAACACGTTCGCATAAGCGAGCATGTTTTTCACTTTATAAGGAGGAAGCAACCAATATAAGCTAAAAGCATTTTGTCGCTACTCTGCAGAATTCTATTAACGTCTTCGTTACATATTAAAGAGTCATCTTGCCATTTGGTCGGATTGTTTTCTGCATCGTCTGCATCTTATATTCTCGATTTATACATTCCTCCATATACAAATTTGCGTGACAGGTCAAAATTGAAAGCAAAATACGACGGTAGAAAATAGTTAAATAGTAAAACAAAAATGTGTGTTCGTTTTATGACATTATGTTTAAACTATTGATCAATTGGAAATAATATTTTGGGTATTTTGGAGCAACTAATCGCCATACGTCTACAGTCGATATTCCAAAATAAAGTAGTATCGAGTAAGGGGGCTGACCCTAACAGCGCTCGAACCGACTTCATGCTTATTCAAACAGGGTAGATCCAGGCCAGCCGCCAAGTAATTTATACCGCCACTATGAATATGGTGGCTGATCTGTGTGGCATTTCACAACAATGTATTCGTTGGGACAATTTTGCACCTTAACCCTTTACCAAAACGCCAAATTTTCGACTGTCCCAAATTGAAAGTGTTTGCAGACGACATTTCAAAAAGTGATGAAATTGAAAATAAAAATATTCTGATACGGCAGAAGACATTGTGGTCTAAGGAAAATTGCAGATGATATTTTTTAAAAAGTAATGAAATCAAAAAAGAAATATTCTGATAGGGCAGAAAACATTGTGGTCTAAGGGTAATGGCAGACGACATTTCAGAAAGTGATGAAATTAGAAAAACATCTTCTGATAGGGCAGAAAGCATTGTGGTCTAAGGGTAATTGCAGACGACATTTCAAAAAGTGATGAAATTGAAACAAATATCTTTTGATAGACCAGAAAACATTGCAGTCTAAGAGGTAATGTAGTCTAAGAGGTAATGGCAAGAAGATGTTGTACCACTTCCGGTTGACCATTCGAGCGGAGTCGACAAGGCTATTTGTTTACAACTTCACGTATTGCTGGTTTCCCCTGTTGTCTGGCTTGGCCGGATGCTTCAATCGTAAATTGCCGTCTTCCTCTTTAGTTGGCGGGAAAATGACCACTGGCCAAGGCTGTCTGAGTCATTTACAGCAGACGCCATTATGTGTTGTTATCATAATAGACTGATTAGACCTTAAATTGATGGCATATTGACCAAAAACTCGTTATTTGCATTTATGCTTTTACTAAAATTTATTTCGAATACCGTTTGATGCAGTAATGTAAAAATTGCCGTCGCGGAAAAATGACCAGTGGCCAAGGCTGTTTGAGTCATTTTCAGCAGACGCCATTAAATGTTAACATAAAAGACTGAGTATGCATACTCTTGATGTCATATTGACTGAAACTCGTTTTTTGCATTTTTCCCTTTTACTTACACGGGTTATATTACCTTTAGATATGGTTTGGCACAGTAATGTAAAAGGTCTCGTACCTGTTACGGAGTACCTCCGGACCAAAAGTAGTCCCATTTAAAAATTTGAGTTTCGACTTCTGGTGCATAGTTTTGCTAGTAAGAGATGAGCTGGTAAAACACTGATTTGTTTCCTGTATCTATGATAGTCATGCAATGCTCTCAAAGTGTGTTTTGATTGCCTTTTGCAGGACTATTTGTTTCGGGTGTATGAACAGAAGTACCGGTACCTCGGCTAGATTTGACAGGTTGTGCACTGATTTTCGGACGGTACTAGTAGACTTTACTCTGTAGAAAAAAACATGATACGATTGAGTTTTCCATTTTATTACTACAAGTTTTGCGAGTAAGATGACCCAACTTCATATTTCTGTATACATCTAAGAGAAGAGCACACTATTCTTCACTCAGGAGTGTCTTGAACATGCCTGATTTAACATTGGAGTCGATGGGAATTCAAGATCGGATAAGTCAGAGTATGATCAAAAAATGTCGTTTAAGCGAGTGAAAGCGTTGTAACGTTAATGAAATCGTCTACCCATTGTCCGGTTACACGGGTTATTGCGACAAGTTCATTACCAATCGGAAAACCTCGGACATCACGCCTCGTGACTTTTAGCACTCGGCCCGATCTAATTTCCATCCAACTCAGACTTTGTTGATAGTGCCGATTTGCGCAGGCACAGAGAAAATGAACATTTAGAAGGTTAGGATACTTCATGGTCGTATTTATTCGTTTAGCTTTCGACCATCTTTAACAAAACAGAACAGTTCTTGCATGGTCTCAGGTATGATGAGTACGACATGAGGTATAAATGCTTCAATAGAGGAGCCAAAGGTTCACGCAAAGTGATACAAATATATAGATATGTGTCTTTTTAGTATTTGTTTTAAATCCTCGGAAATTCAACATTAAAGTATTAATCTATGGATAATGATGTTGCCATTTTAAATGGGGTTGGGTTTAATTCCCGGACTGGACATATACAGATTTTGTTCTAAAAACATAAAACAACCATAAACCAAGCATTGCAGAAGACAACCAAAACAGCTTAAAAAACTTGGAAGACAAACAAAATCTTACAATAACCAGACACAGTCTTTATAAACGAATATATTCTTCAGGACATAGACTTTCCAATATTTTAAAGAACTGCTTTTTACGCTGCAACAACCGGAACTGGTCCCATACGTGGCCAAAAGCAATTACGAAAATAGACGAAAAGAACCGATTGGTTCCGATGGGTCGTTGTTTCG
The DNA here is from genome assembly GCA_947846245.1 of Cerastoderma edule. Taxonomy (NCBI): domain Eukaryota; kingdom Metazoa; phylum Mollusca; class Bivalvia; order Cardiida; family Cardiidae; genus Cerastoderma; species Cerastoderma edule. The sequence goes on from OX401416.1 coordinate 23,491,012, forward strand.
TTCGATAGTGCGGGAATATTACTTCCGAGCTTAATAAAGTGTTCGTCAAACTCAATCTGAACACATCAGATTTATCCAATGAAAACGCCTCGGAGATTATAGGGGTGTCGCCATATTGTTTCTCGTGAGACTTACGTCATTTTGCATTCGTTTCCATATATAGTTCATATATATGTTGAAATCTAAGTAGTCATTTATTTTGATAAATGAAACTGTCAAATATATCCCAACTTATAATGTCGCCATTGTGTTTGAGCTACCGATAAAATAGTGTTTAAAATGATACGGAACACTCACATATGCATTAAACTACTTAACGTGGACACTTACAGGAGATGTGTTATAAGCCAAGGAAGATTCACCCGAAATATTGTAACTCTAAACTTATATCCGAGGTGTATTTCTCACGGAAATACCCGAGTAGTTCCTATTGGGCCAGATTTAACTCTTTCCAAAAACTGGGAATGTTTGACTAAAGCCTGATAAAGGGCTGTCTGCTTTAACAACCGCAAGACAATGACCAGGAAATATAACCAAGTATGCTATTACTTGTTGTTGCTTCGTTCGATAGCCGTGAAGATTACTTCCGTGCTTAATTAAGTTTGGGTCAACCTTAACTCTTACCAAAAACGTAGAATGTATGACTGAAGTCTGATAAAGGGATGTCTGCTTTGGTTTTCGGAAAACAATGACGCTGTGGAATCAACCATGTACATTGTTGCATCTTCTTGTTGTTGTCATATTTCGGAATGCTCAGTCTGTTGTCTGGCTTGTGGAGCATAGTAGAGTGAGCACACAGTCATGAACCAGTTAAAGTCCCCAACGAATCGAAGGAATCACAAACTAACTTAGACACCGTTGATACGATTTGTAAATCTAATAGTGCTAGCTTTTTAATTCATGTACATTCCCTAGTCCGAAATGATCCAGACGTAGATGTTTCAATCTACAGTTACAGCTTGGAGGGTCCGAATTGATATATTCCCGTGATTTTGTGTACAGCGTATTAATATGTACTTCTAATGGAGCGTTCACAATAAAAGTACTTTATTTTTGACAGGCTAAAACGGCATTAGAAGGCTGCTTTGAATTTTTTATAGCCATTTGGCACTTTAACGATTTCCGAAACCATTTGAGTATCGTTATTTTGTAAAATGGATACCACCGTGAATGTTTATAAATGGGGCACATCAAGTATGTCTTTAACCTTTATAGTGTTGGAACCGACTTCATACTTATGCAAACAGGTTAGATCCAGGCCAGCCAAGTAAATTGGCGCCTGGCCTGTGATCTTACCTGTTTGCTACTCAGTAAATCTTTCTTCAACAAAATTAAGCAAATATTTAAGGTTTTTGTTTTGAAACAGACGAAACAATATTCCTTTTTTTTTTTAGAAAATTACCAAGCATTCTAAGGGTTAAAAATGGGGAACCTCTCCATTTTAAGAAGAACGAAAACGTTAGCTAGGAAATTTTATTTCGTTGATATTTCTTCAAAATTGGCGAATATCAACACAGGACTGGGTTATCTATGTCGGTTGCCAATGTCGTGTTTTGTGCTATAGTCGCTTATAAAGTGGATCGACTTTTAATATGTTTGATCACAGAAAGGAAAATATACGGCTTTTTTTACTTTTATTAGAGAGATGAAAAAAAAAGTAGCTACTGAATGCATAATCAATTCAGAAAGCGTCAAGTATGTACAGTTTATCTGTGTTAGATCTCAAAGGCGATGCCATGCTTTTGAATTAAAATATTCATGTTAATTCATTGTATATACACTTCAACGAATCAGAAACGATCTTATTTCATTTAAATGACTATTCTTTGGTGCTTATCTTATAACAGTACAACTGTTGTGCAATTTTAGAACAATAATCTTTAATGCTGCAGTATTGTCACTAATATACTGTAGAATGAAAGTTCGAAATTTGATTTGGCGATGGTTTGAAAAACGTTAGTCATTGACGTGTATTCATATAAAAACGGTAACATTTGATATCAAAAACTGTATGTGTTCTTTACAAACACACACACCTCATTCATTACAATAAAGGTGATACGGTATTTTCGTTAAACAGTGACGATGTGAATAAATCAATTTAGCCACAATCCGATACCATCCATCAAAACGGCCGAGTGCAAGACAAATAAAACCGTAAACAGCCGGAAACGCTGTCATAAAGCATTCCTGTAGCTCAGGGGCATTGTCGTAAAAAATATCAATTTTACGCAATATTATTACGTGTTAAGCGACATAGTTCTGTTTCCAATTTACTTTATGAGGATATTCTTTCAATCAAGGGCAACTGTTGACGAACTGCAACGAACCACTTACAGGTACAAAAAGGACAATAGAATTCTGAAGAATAATCATTGAAATATTCATATGTTTAATTTAAACAAAATAGTTGGTCTGTTTTAAATTACGTGTTGCGTTTGCAGCAATACCTTTATTCTAATATATCTTATTCGTTGGAAAAGGGTCACTTATATAGTGATTCAGCATTACGGATCTTCCTTCGACTTTCGCATTTTATGTATGATAGTGAAGAATTGATTTGTAATATGATATGTTTTTACGCATGATATAGAATACTTTACAGCTGTATTCCACTCTCAATTTCTGTAAAAGGCGCTTGTTCACGGGTGTGAATTAACAAATTAATTTCTTAAAACCTGTAACATCTAATGCGCACAAAAGAATTGTCTTTGAATGCAAAATAAGAACGTTTTTAATTCTTAATCTATAGCTCTTCAAGTCTTTAATTAATAATCTAACAAAATATATGGGGCTCAATTGACGATATTTTGCATTCAATTTGGAATTATATCTGATGTTGGAAAAAAGTTTTTCATATGCGCTCCAAATACAAATTAATGATCAATAACAGGGTTGACTACCATATCTAGATTTCGGAGCACAAATTGGTCATAGAGAAATTCGTTTAAGTACCGGCATTTCAGGTTCTTGCGTTGCCCAGTGGTTAAGGTGGCGAACTCAAGACCTCGGTGATCCCGGTTTTGAGCCCCACAGACTCCTCTTGTTTCGCGGGAGTGGTCTTTGGAAAGTCACTTCAGAGCCATAGCAAAGTAATGGTGGATCCAAGAAAACCGTTACATAACTGAACAATTTTTGATACGCCTTTAAACAACATTAAAAAAAGAAATGGCAGAAAAAACAGCATTTTGCGGAAGACAATGTAAAATATGACAATGGAGACAATCTAATATTTCTTATATTTTATTCATGAAACAAATCAAATAACGAAAGACGGGAATGAAAGATAGAAGAAAAATAAACAACGACAAGATAGAATCGTTTGAAAGTCGGGTAAGTAAGACTATAGTTGTTGAATAGGATAAAGACAGAATCATGGAACAAGTTATTGCACAAGTTGAAGCACTACATGACGATGCTGCTGTAAAACCAACTGATCTATATAAAGAATCAATTGTTTGGTTAAACAACAATAAAATAACACATGGACTCTGATATTGTCATTTGTAAACAGAATCACGTTTTCTCCACCATGACTGATAGTTCTCTGTGAGACACCTAGCTACTAGAGTTGCTGTTTTTTTTCAGTTGATATGTATCTAGTTTCTGGTCTTTCAGCTTATACTTAGAGTAGTACGCCTGTTGAATAATAGACCAGCCGCCAATTTACTTGGCGGCTGGCCTGGATCCAACCTGTTTGCATAAGCATGAAGTCGGATCCGGCACTATGATAAATAAACATTGCAAAACAAATCACACGAAAAGTTCCTCGTTACTTCCAATCGAGCCAAGACCCTCGTCAGTAATATCCTCTGCATGTTTCGTAATCATAAAGCTATTTAGTTCATCGTCTTCATCACCTCCCGTGTTATCACTGAATACGCTTCGAACATAGTCAGACACGCTTCCCATGGTAATAACGTTATCAACACCATCGCTTGGGATATCAGATAGGTCGCTTTCCGTGAGACTGTAGTCGACAAGGTGGTTCTCACCGATATGGCCATCAATAAAAGCGACGTCAAATTCAGCATCTTGTCCAGAATCGCTTGAAACATCGTCAATGTCCGATACGGAGTATTCTTCAACGCAACTCCCATTCATTGCAGCGTTGAGCACATCGTTAGTCGAATCCTCAGCGTCAGCACCATCGCCTTTATAAGATATACTATTACACGTCGTATCCATAGTAACGTCGTTGTTGTCATGGAGCTTTGAAGTGTAGCAGGTGTAAGAGTCTCCGTCCCCTCTACGATCATAAACGTCCTCCGATTCGGCACCGTCACCTCGGCCACGACACATGGAAGATCTCGATGGGGACTGAAATATCAAGTAGTCAGAGAAGTATCGATTAAGGATGGCTTCTTTCCCTTCGCGCTGGTCCATGTTGTCGATCTGAAAGGTGATTTGCTGCGCCAGCTCGTCGTGTGGTCTGGTCGTTGAGCGGGAGATTGTGCGGTCTTTGTTTGGTCCTACCGGTGTGCTTTGTGGAAGCTCGCGGTTCTTTCTTCGCACAGTCGTTGTTGAACGTCTAGTATCTATTGGTCTGCTTGGTTCGGGTTTCAGGGATTTTCTAACGGCATATTTCACTTCGTCTGTGTGTGTCAATACGACTGGCGTGTTTCTTGTATTGGAACAGCAAGACACGTGGAACGATCGGCCTGTTACGTTTCTGATGGACGGCAAGGATTGGTCATATACATCGCGTGGTTTATCGTCATGGCAACACCCACAGGTTGCAGGTACCCGTGTTCTATCAGCACATCTAGTATATGCGGTTTGTCTTGAAGCCCTTAAATCGACTTTTTCAGGCATGGTGCCGATGGTTTGGGTGGATGTTGTTTTATACGGACAAGGCTTGTTTACACTAACGTTAACTGACTCGCTTTTCTGGTTGTTTTCGGTGGAAGAGAATTCATTGTCCTTGGAAGTACAACGTGTCAGTTTTCTTCGTTTAGCTTCGGACACGACTGGTTTCGACATCATGTTGATTCGCTTCATTACAAATTCGCGGGCGCTTGCTGGTCCCCATGATCTCATGATTTTGACTAGTTTGTTCCCACCGGAAATGAGTTTGTCTGAACAGCGTGACGATTCGAAAATCCCGAATGAATCGCCACTCGTTCTCCTGATTGGGAACTTCTTGAGCACCATTTTGATGACGTCACTGCAAGTTGTGTACTTTGTGATATCTTGTACAAGTACGCGCCGGCTTCCAACAGTCAGGAGTACTTCGTAGGTTCGTTGTTGTCTTTGCGGATTCATCTAAAATTATAAAAACAATATTTTGTTAATACATTATTTGAGGCTTTATTCCTAATGAAACGCATACATAAAGATTTTCCTTTTCGTCTACCACAATATATATGCATGCCCATTGTGGATTTATGGCTGATGGTATTTTGGTTTGGAGCATTTAAAACGGAATAATATTTCAACATGTACGGTTATCCTTTTTTACCAAATCGTTCCTGATGATAAGTATTGGCTAACCATTAACACATTTTAATTGATGTTCAATGAGTTAGTAATTTTGCCTAACCAAAAAATGGTTAATCGTTAATAGATATTACTTGATGTTTTTTTTACTTGACAAATATCAATTATTATACATACACAATAATTTCAAAATCCCTCATTCATCGTCCACTAATACTAATATCTAGTTCTTGCAACACAAGTGAATGTCTTTAGAATAACGATTCACCAATTCCAACATTTGTTTTATATACCCGAAACATCGCCATCGGCTTTAAAAGCGTGATCGAAGAAAATGGAAATATGCTATCATGTTAAATTATAATGTTATCTGCGATTTTCCCCGATTATCAGGCACCTCATCATGTGTAATAATGAGATAACTAGTGTTGTTCTTTTGATTAACCCTGGTTACCTCCACCCATTGACAATACCGCCCTTGTTGTAGGTACGATAAGGACATATTGCGGTCACATTAAAGGCGATCTGGTGAGAGATATGAATTATCTTGTAATAACACCGATAATGCGCGCTCATTACACTTGATTACTTCCGCATACCTTAATTGGTAAAATTTGATGCATATGAATAGAACAAAAAAGATTGTATTTTGATGGACCCGGACCATCGATGTAAATTTAAAATATGGTTTTAAAGAATTTTTTTAATATCGACAACGAAGTATTACGTTGAAATCGTTTATTCTATTAATGGGGAAAATATCAAAAGACGCATTTCGATCCTATTAGTATCGTATCTATTATTAACAGTAATTGGTATATTTTGATACATGGATGCACGATGTAAAATTCAAATGCAGTCTTTAAAATGTTTTGAATATTGACAACGAAGTGTTAAGTTAAGTTTTCGTTTATTCCAATAATGGGAGAAATATTAAAAGACGCATATCGATATGAGTTAAGTGTTGATTCATTGATTTTTTATTAAACTCCAGCATGATAACTCAATACAGTCCACACAGACTCATGAAAAGGTTTAGTCCAATGTTGATCGATATTAAAGCCGAAAAATATATTATGTGTACATGTATATGTATATTAAAAGATGGTGCAACAAGTAAAATCCCGCTCTATTTCATCAAATATAATCTAAATATTATTTAACTAACAATTATAATCTAATGACGGACAGTGCATGTATCTTTATCATTTTCTTCCGCAATGATGATTAAGCCCGTTTTTCTGGATTTCCAAAGAACCAGTAAAATGATTTTAAAGTTGAATATTCGACAATACAGCCATATCAACCCATTACCAAACATTAACGATATTTGACAGGTTCCTGGACAGATGACCCTGGAAAATATTGTGGGAAAAGGAGAAATTTCTCCTGTTCCCAATATGTTTTCTTTCACATCAGAAGATTCTTTTTCAATGTCACCACCTTTTGAAATGTTGTCTGCAAACTCTTTCAATTTGGGACAGTTGAAAACTTTTGATAAAGGTTAAAAGTAAAACACCATCTAATGACATACCTTTTCCGTGTCTGAGACAGCTGTTACTATAACAAGTGTAATTCTTATATGCCAATGACCAACTTGTATAAACAGTATTTTTAAAGTATTTTTTCTTTCAATAGTGTGCCTTTTTGTACACAAGCAGGCGTTGTAGAATGTAAATATGATGCCTTGTTTTACTGACCATGGCATATATATTTGTACGATGACTTACTCACATGTCAGCGAGTAAGCGTGCATGCAAAAGCCTATCAGTGATGCTGTGTTATTGAATCGAGAAACAAGCTTTTCTAATATTGACCTCTTTAGCTTGTGAGTGGGAGAGGCTCGGTACAGTGTTTGGTTTGTTAATTGGACTGATTGGGAGAAAATAGGTAAACTGTATGGCGACGCGCGTTTAATCAATCGCGGGTATAGATTCACTCATTCTCGACGAAAAGGTACCAATTAATAATTGATTGAAAAACCCATTTGTATTTGAATTTACTGTTTGCATAAAAAAAATACTAAGAAAAATGGCGTCTTTTCCCAATGAAAAAAAAAATAGATTCATTGTATCTATAACTATATAGACATTGTACATTAGTGACTTTCTTAACATAAGCAGAATTTTATTTTTCGACATACCTTTGATTGAGTTTTGAGAGATTCATAATGGTATTATTCAAGCTAGTAAGTAATCTCTTTTTTAATAAACAGGAACAATAATCTGTAAAGAAACATTGTAGCTTAAAATGGATAAACACACTAGTAGTGGTATAAGTACTAAAACATTATGCTCAATTTCTACAAAAAGACCTACAACTTCATTATTCGACATACCTTTTTGAAGCTTTAAGAACTTGTTTCACTTGTCGATTGTTATGGTATAGTTTGATCTTTGAATTATCTTCTTAATGATAAACAGGAACGGTATTTTGTTTACAAAGAAACGTTGATACTAAAGATGGATGAAAAGACACTGGTAGTGGTTGTAATACTAGAAACTGATGCCCAATATTCGGACGGGCAATGGTTTATATATTTGTACGATGACTTACTCACGTGTCAGCGAGTAAGCGTGCTGGCCAACGCCTATCAGTAATGCTGTGTTGTTGAATCGACGAACAAGCTTTAGTAATAATAACCTCTTTAGCTTGCGAGTGGAGAGGTTAGGGACAATGTTTGTTTAGTTAATTGGACTGATTGGGAGAAAATAGGTAAAGTGTTTGACGACGCGAGTTTTGATTAATTAATCGCGGGTATAGATTGACTCATTCTCGACGAAATGGTACCAATTAATAATTTATTGAAAAACCCATTTGTATTTGAATTTACTGTTTGCATAAAAAAAATACTAAGATAACCTATAAGAAAGTTGGCGTCTTTTCCCAATGAAAAGAAAAAAATACACTGTATCTATAATTATGTAGACATTGTACATTAGTGACTTTCTTAACATAAGCAGAATTTCATTTTTTGACATAACTTTGCTTGAGTTTTGAGAGATTTATAATGGTATTATTCAAGCTAGTAAGTTATCTCTTTTTTAATAAACAGGAACAATAATCTGTAAAGAAACGTTGTTGCTTAAAATGGATAAACACACTTGTAGTGGTATAAGTACTAAAACATGATGCTCAATTTCTACAAAAAGACCTACAAATTTATTATTCGACATACCTTGCTTAGGTTTTGAGACAGTGCTTCTTTTTTCGAATGTAATGGTATAATGTAATCTTTGAAATAATCTTCTTAAAGATAAACAGGAACGGTATCTTGTTTACAAAGAAACCTTGATACTAAAGATGGATAAAAAGACACTGATAGTGGTTGTAGTACTAGAAACTGATGTCCAATTTCGGAGGGACAATGGTTTATATATTTGTACGATGACTTACTCACGTGTCATCGAGTAGGCGTGCTGGCCAAAGCCTATCAGTAATGCTGTGTTGTTGGATCGAGAAACAAGCTTTAGTAATAATAACCTCTTTAGCTTGCGAGTGTAGAGGTTAGGGACAATGTTTGGTTAGTTAATTGGACTGATTGGGAGAAAATAGGTAAACTTTACGACAACGCGCGTTTCAATTAATTAAAGAAAAAGGTGTGATTTTGCTTTCATGCTGAATACTTTCCCCAATATTATCCAATTATTACTTTATTATCATTTTTTCAGTTTGTAAAAAGATTTTGATAAACAAAATAAAAGGTCTTTATATACGATACCAAGATGTCTTAAAACGAATAATATCGCTAATTGCATTAGATTGAAACTTTTTATCGGATTAGTTACGAAAAGTGTCAAACCTTGGAATATTACTTATGAATCCGAACTCAAGTTCACCAATAATTCAAACGACTGGCAAATATAAAGCTGGAATATACCTTGTTGAAACGCTGCATGTTTGGATTAAAATAATTGAAATATGATATTAATTTTCATATACGATTGTATGAGAAAATACCAGACTTACGTTGCATGTTTGGTTTGAAATAATTGAAATATGATATTTTCAAATACGATTGTATGAGAAAATACCAGACTTACAAATAGAAATATGACATAGGAGAGATTTAAGATGGACCGAACTAATCTAAGATCATGTAGACTGATTTCCGCAATTTAACAAAGGTTTCTGCCAGGGCATTCGATATAAGTTCTTAAGTTACCTATGAAGAAAATGACGTTAAAAGGAGTTTTCGATTTATTTGTATTCAGATATTAGATTATCATTTACCGTTCATACAAACAATAGCTGTAATTCGTCGCCAACAAATTAAATTTCAACTTTCTGATATGATGTGCAAACTTCCATGTTTCTATCTTTTCCAATGTGCCTTACCCTTTCAATCATTATATTATGATGGGAGCACCTAAAGCTTGACAAAATATTTCTTTCAAAGTATGAAATAATTACGCTTGAATTAAATTGTCAATCAAAAGCAGCAAAAAAAGATGTCAAAGACAAATCAAGCACAATGAAATACCATAAGGCAATATGTAGCTGGTCAAATTGTTTGATTTAAAGTAGCAGCACACAAATGAAGCGAAACCTAAAAATTGTTTCCCTTTGGTATTGGATAGTAAAAAAAACGCTGTTACCAATGAATACATTATGAACAACTATTTCTTCGCGCATTGGTTTCTCGATACTCCACGTGACACACGTCAATGTAGTAATCTTGTTTATTTAGCCATTAAGGTGCTGGAACCGACTTAATGCTGATGTAAACAGGTTAGATCCAGGCCAGCCGCCAAGTAAATTGGCGACCGGCCTGTGCTCTAACCTGTTTGCTACTCTTAGTATCTTTCCTTATCAAAATAAAGAATATGTATTTAATGTTTTGGAAAACAGACGACACTAAAATCTATCTTTAGAAAATTACCCTGCATTCTAAAGGTTAAGCTTCTTATATCTGTATAATGGCATTATATTCTTATATGACATGAACTTTTATGTAAGTAATGTGTTTTCTGATTGTACAATGACGAGCTGTATTTTAAGATTGCTACGCCAATGTGGGCGACATTGGTGCAGTCGGCCTATTGTACCAAGGGTTCCGAGTTCGATTCTCGTAAGGCGAGGTGAACATTACCAAGAATATCCCTCAAATCGGCGCGAGTACTTGCTCAGTATCAAGTAAGCAGTCGTCGAGAGTACATTTCATAAGCTTTAAGCTTTCGTCACAATCGTTTTAGTCTAGAATAGATAGGTTTGAACTACGTAACGTATCATTGGGTTAAGGGATTAAATAAACAACGTCGTTTATTGCAATTTAATGTCTAAGATAAACGATAATTAACAATAAAACAATGTTACGAAACAAAACGTTACATATAACGGAAATCAGTGACACATCTGCCCCTAGGCTTTGGGGCAATGGAACATTCCATTTTTTTAATTGACACTATCAATTCACTTTAGTAGATAACATACGGTATTTTTTTTTTATTAACTTGACGTATGTGAACACAGTAAAATTACAAAGTATTAATATTAAATTGATGTATAAATGAATCACACCCGGTCCAGTGGGCTTATCAGTCAATTAAAATCTATATTACGGCAACACTTGTAAAAGATGTGACATACCACTATATACAGGGTTTAATGTAAATGAAATTGTCAAATGAAAAGACCAATGTGATATGAGAAAAGAAAATATGTTTTCTTTTATTATTATCATTATCATCATGATTAATAATACTTTGTCATTTGCTGTCTGTAATGTGGAAATTACATTTTCTTGGAACACTAACATCGCTATCTTCGACGGTGTTACATATGAAATATGCCTGTTGGGACAAACATAAAGACGAGAAAACATTGAAAACACTTAAAAATGAGTAGCTTAAACAGGTTCATTCCGACTTGATATCAATGGGTCTGGAATTCGAATCCCTTTCTGGCAAATCGAAGCCAATTTGACTTGGCTCAGTCCTAACTCCCTAATAAGTCCGCGTTTGAAGTTACAAAAAAGGTCTGCAGTCCTGGTTAGGGAAATACCACAAAGCCATGATGATTCCGTATATGTATAAATGAAATCCCGTTGAAAACTGCGTTAATCTGCGACCGAAATAATTAACTGGAGAGATTGCATTGCATATTGTGGAAACATGTCACATGAGGCCCACACTTTCAATCCCGTGACAAGCGGGGGTCCACTTTGCTACCTTTCATTAATCCACACTCGACTCGAGTACTGTTTATGATCCAGGAAGCAGATAGGAGAGTGATTAAGGTAGAATACCCATAATCCGCCATCTTAAAACGAATTCTATCGTCGGATTACTTTAGTCGTTCTAAGTAAACTTCGGTCTTGACTGAAACCATTTGCATTGAACCGAAGAGTTCCGGTCCGGACCGATGTATGTCGAGGACGACCAAATTAATCGGACGAAAGCAAGATGTTTCAATGTTGGATTATGGGTATTCTACCTGCAACCACTGCAACCAGTGCATCTTTCCATGCTCTTGGCCATTAACATACATGCGCTAATTTATACTCAAGCCAGTTACTGTTTGATATTGTTGTTCCTCAACAGAAACCTCGTATAGTAATACACGGTCTCAAACCAAAGTTAATCACAAAGTAATTCATTGTTTATCCAGCGCTACACAAGAATACAATATACACAAACAAACGTTTTTCTTTAAAAACAGTTATTTACCAGAAGTCAAACACATATAAATGTTATTCATATGAAAGAATTCATCGGATTATCCTACCTTTTTCAGCTAAAGACGATAGTTCTTTTGTTAATCAAGCACGACACCAGAATACACAATACACAAAAAACGTTTTTTTTTAAAAAAGTTAATTACTAGAAGTTGTTTACATATAATTATAGTTCATATCAAAAGTAATAAGTATACTTTGCTATTAACAAGCACATATAAATGTTATTCATGTCAAAAGCAATAAGCCTACTTTGTCATTAACCTTGCACGACACCGTGTATTTATATACCACAAGGTCATATCAGACAGTCGATGTGGGCCAATCGGACATCATCGGATATGCCATCCCCGGCATGGCACGTGGGTCTCCGCCCTCTGCATTCGCTTCCTTTCTTATCTCCCTTTTTTGACACGCGTGAAACGCTTCCTGGATGTGAAAAAAAAGAAACCGGAGGATTAGTCCGAATGATCCAGACCTAGATACATGTATATGTAACAAACTGTTACAGTTTGGATCATCCGATTTACCAGAGGATGTGCTTATTTTGTAACTTGAATGCAATCGAGGATAAGTTCCATTTTCTATTGGTCTGCCCACTCTACTCTGATTTCACGGTTTTGAGCTGTAAACGGTCACTATATACTCGTCCAAATATGTTTGAATTCATTAGATTTCTAAAGTCAAATAACAAAAAACGGTTTACCAATCTTGACAAATTTATATGTGAATTTTCTCAAACGACAGTCGAATTCATTTAATAATTCCAAAAACCTTTTGCTAATCATTAATATATTATAGATATATTGTTATTACCTTACCATACATATTTGAAATATAGGTAAATCAATAGTTTACCATTTAAACAAAGGCATATCAAATTCATTTATTTATTTTTTTATTCAATGATTGCTTATTTTCCATTAAAACCATTTTACATAGCATTTATCATAACTGTTTTCAAAGACGTCTGCAGAAGAGGTGTCAAACTTAAGTACAATGACCCAGGGGTTAAACAAATAGGTTTATTTACTTATTCAACTAATACGGTCTTGGGGTCCAACTTACCTAGAAGAAATACCATATGGAAGACACAATTGTATTTAAGAAAAAAAAAATACCCCGGTTAAAAATTTAACACATGGCTAATTGAAAGAATATGATGCGATAATAGGATTTGTATCGTCGAGATGTCAAGGTCAAATAATACTGGATTAAGTAGTATTTGCTTTATGCTCGTTTAGCAGATATCATGTATTATGTTTGGAACTGAGCATTTGTCCAGCACCAGTGTTTGTATGTGTCTTTGAATGCATGCAAAGAACATTTCTACTTTTTTTTTCGGATGAGCTTGTTTTGTTTCGTTGGTTTTGTTACTATATCGGAATGTAAAGTTGAGATTTGTTTGTCCATTAGATTTGTTAATGGTCGAAAAAGTGTCTTTCTCATACTGTTCTAACAATGTCTATGTTTAAAAACATTGCGAAAAAAAGGAATGTCTCCAGATAGGATTAGTTTAAACAGTATAAGAGCAGCACCAGCGTTGACAAAGAATTGAGTCACACATTTAGTCGTACCATGGTTTCTTATCAGCTTGTAAACGCTGTAAATTAAGTTGTCTTCTCCCGCTCTAAAGACAAATACATAATAAAACATAAATGTATTGCAATTAATGTCTATTCCTAGATATTAAAATAGTTATCGACAATAAAACATGATCCTCAGACAAAACGTTACATACGACGCGCATCCGTGACACATCAGTTCCCGAGGGTATATTTACCATAGTGAACCGTGATAGACAGTTTTTGTGCAGTTATCGTAAAATATTGATAGATAATATTATTTCATAAAATATATAGATACTTTATTGAAACATAAGGCCATATGCCCATCAGTACAAAAATAGTAAACATTTAAGAGACAAACCAGTATCGTGCTAAGCCTTAATGTAAGATATAGTTGCAATAAATGTCATTTAAAGTATTCACTATCAATATGAAAACCCAAGCAGTGTATTGCCTGTAGTATTTTATAAGATGAAAGCTACAACAATGTCTATTAGCACGATTCTGGTTAATACAATGTCAATTCAAAAAGCAATTGCTAACACTATACCTGTTAGGCGCTTATTGCTTTTGTGGAGAAGAATAAGATCATATATAAGACTAGAATTTACATATAGAGGTTTAGGTATGTGTATAGTATACACTGTATACACATATAGAGATTTAGGTTTGTGTATACACATAGAGAGATTTAGGTATGTGTATACACATATAGAGATTTAGGTATGTGTAAACACATATAGAGATTAAGGTATGTGTATACACATATAGAGATTTAGGTTTGTGTTTACACACATATAGAGATTTAGGTATGTGTATACACACGTATAGAGATTTAGGTATGTGTATACACACATATAGAGATTTAGGTATGTGTATGCACATATAGAGATTGATGTATGTGTATACACATATAGAGATTTAGATATGTGTATACACATATAGAGATTTAGGTATGTGTATACACATAAAGAGATTTAGGTATGTGTATACACATACAATGTATATTTGTTCATGTAGAGCTTCAGGCCAATTACACAAACATAAACGTAACAATACTTTCCAGGGTACCGTTTTACAAAGCGACAGAAGGAATATATTTGCGTAAGTCAAAATGTATAAACATGGATAGAATATTGCAATGTGACACATCATTGGAAGCGTCTCAGAGAGACGATTCCAATGATGTGTTACTTTGCAATTTTGCTTATTTCACCATTGAAATAAGGGGAAGGTTGTTCTGAACTTACGCAAATTCTCAGCGTAAAATATTTCAAACGCTCCCCTGGTGAACAATTGCGTATATGTCAAAGAATTCTAACGAATAAGATATCTACAACTGGTAATTTGGGGAGAAAGGTGTAACCGATGTGGAAAATTATGGAAAACAGGAAGTTATTTTCAATCTTGAAATTAATGTGATAAAACGAAATCGCTTATGATTACCGAGTATAACTTTGTTACACTTTACCATGTACGTGTAGGGTACAACTTTATGATGGTGTATATTGTATTCAAAAATACAGAATCGGAAAGTTGCTGGTCAACTCATGCAGGGCACACAAAGTGGCTTTCATTGGCCAATGTAGGTGAAAGAAGACAAAAAACATGTTCCGTCTTGGGCGAGGCCATCTTGTACGGACAAAAAATCGTTTGGCCACATGATTCCACCTCTTGTATAAAGTATCGTTTGACCTGTTTTCGGCGGGATTATCACGTTTGATTAACTTGTTCTTGGAAATTGTATAGCTACCGGCGCTTGTTTGTGAGCCGTATTGGTCAACTGTCAGCGTTCGTTTACATTTTCGGGACGTCTTTTTTTTTTTATTTCATTCACTTTATTGCAAATCTTGACCGTGATACGTTTGGGAAACACTGTTGCTTCGGGAGTACAAGCTTGATTGGAGACTTTAAACATTGGTCTTCTTTTTTTACAATTTGTATATTTTTCATTAACATGTATCTATATATCTCACTGATTTATTCGAAATTTGCAGAGTATATGCTCAAAATTATGATGATTCTTTTTAGCTTTACTGTAGAAAAAAGTAAAAAAATCAATTTTATCAGCTTTTTTATGGGCAACAACACATGAAAAAATGACAACAAGGGGAAATAATAACACAAACTTATAAAATAAAATAGTGTGTCAATACTGTCAATGTATATTCACTGCTTTATGTTTTATAGCTTTTATAGACATTTATTGTATGGAAACAGCGGAATACGTTTGACAATCAGGGTTGATTAACCTGTTAAGCTTAAAAGCAAAAAGGTTACTAACCAATACTAAAATTATATCAAAATTTTCCTTTCATTTTCGTTGTCTGTTGTCTGTTGTTCCTTTCAACTTTGACTAGGTACATATTTCAACATAGGTATCCATTACACATTTTTATAATATTTTTTCAAAACCGAATGCATTTTAGCCTGTAAATAATTTGGTATATGTTAATCAACATCAACATAATGCACGCTATATGACCTTAGCTGTCGATGTGCCTTGGAACGGGCCAACAGCCAAGTTGTAAAAACCTTTTGGCCCAATTCTTTTGCATTATAATATCATAATAATTCTTAGTGTTCTTTTGTGTTGAATTTATGTATGTTTTGTCTAGTTAAATATTGTGCAGAAATCATGTGAATGTTTTTAAAGATGCGCCTTAAAACACCATGCATTCACTCCATCATGGGGGAAAGCGTTTCGTTCGTTGTTTTAAGAGCAATACGTCTTTTAAAAACGGCTGCTAGGTAACAACGCTAGCTATCGTGCCAAGCTGCAGTTTGGTTTTGATATGTTTTACTTCCCTGTAAAAAATACTCTTAGATACGTGGGGGTCACGATACAACATTCAATAATAGCCATTTATTATGCACCCCCCCCCCCCCCCTCATTTCCTTGTTTGAGACTTAGACAATTATTTTATGTAAATGAACCAAAGAGACGAAAAACGAAAACAACATCCTCTTTGAAACGTGCGTCTTCAATAAGCGCAATTTATCTAAACAACAAAACTTAACCCTCATAGTGCTGGTATCAACTTCATGCTTATGCAAACAGGTTGGATTCAGGCCAGCCGCCAAGATAATTAGTTTAAAATTTGTTTCCACTTTTCGATATAAGCAAGAACCAGCTTTTGGTGTCTCCTTACTTATGCATATTCTGTTAAGTTTGTAACATTATTGTGGGGGAATTACTTCAAGAAGTAATAAAAAACAATGATTTTTCCCCCCAAGCTCATCGGTTGGGTTCCGTGTGTGAATCGCTTGTCCATATCATTCACAAAACTTCCTGGTTTGAAATGTGTTTATTATGATACGTTCTCTGAGACAATCAGTTTAAAATAAAGCCTTATACATTGTGGCATGCAAACTCCCATCATTGTTCTTATCCAAGCCCTTAACATGTATAGGGAGAGGGGTGGATGAATGTGTGCCAAATTGAAAGCAACAGCAAATGACTATTATTACAAGAAAAGAAGAAACAAACTCAAAATGTTTCATGATGTTGGTTAGAAACCAAAGAGATAAATTGCTCATCATGAATACGAAATGATGATGATAGACGTCATCAAGGTCAGGCGAATTTGTTCGCACTTTACCAATGGAAAAAGACACAACGCAGCATGCTATAAAAGAGAACTCAAATTTAAACAAAAGGGTTCGCTAAAAGCGAGAAATTAAGATAAAAAAATGAAATATAAACTTAAAAAAAATCCGCCATTTTCAGTAATGTGAAAGGACTTAACAGTGATGGAACCAACGTATTGCTTATGCAAACAGGTTAAATCCAGGCCAGCCGCCAAGTAAATTGGCGGCTGGACTCTAATCTAACCTGTTTGCTACGCTGAGTATCTTTCCTCAACAAAATCAAGCAGATATTTTAAGTTTTGGAAAGCAGACTACACAAAAATATATTATTGAATAAATAACCCAGCATTCTAAGGATTAATCTTGGCTACGTGTTCTCAAGAGAAGCGTTCCCATCACGTGCGAAACCGATTGGATGAAACTGGAATCCAACCCCAATGCATCATTTTGACCTTTTTGCGCAGCTAGAGCTTTTTGAACTACTGCTTTTTTAAAATTCCTTTTTACCCTTATAGTGCTGGAACTGACTTCATGCTCATCCAAACAGGTTAGATTCAGACCAGACGTCAAGTAAATTGGCGGCTGGCCTGTGATCTTACATGTTTGCTTCAACTATGGCAGCTTCCATTTTACTTCAGATGTGTTTTCATTGGATAACCCCGGTGAGTTCACAGGGTCATTTCCTGGAGCCATACCGAGACTATCATGACGTCATTATTCAATGCACTCACTGTCTTATGGCGTAATAGACAATACCGACGGTGTTGAAACTTGTGAAGGAAAAACAAGACACCATGCGGGAGATATGTTGCCAATTAAAAAACAAAACAGCGCCTAATTGAATAAATCTGGAACGGTAAACGGATTATGTTAGCCGAGATGTGATGGGTAAACAAAATGGGCCCTAGGCGGATATTCCTCTCGAAAACATGTTTTCGTAGACTTTTTGTTTGTTTGTTTGTTCAAATCTTTAAAAAAACAACCCAGAAATGTTGTGAAAGGGCGTACAGATACATCTCAATATTGAAATGGGAACGAATGATGTTTTGAACGATGTTAAATGAAACGCTACCAAAATCTACAATTGAATTTCTAAATGTCTTCCCCTTTTTTTCTTAAAATGTGTATCTTTGCGTTATTGTATGTTTGTGTGAATATGTAACCTTCATTACTTCGAGGAAATAATGTCATGAAACGTTGGAACGAAACTTTTTGACTAGTAAATAGGAAAAACTTACTTACGTTTAGTATAACAGACCAGGGTACCGTTTTGCTTATTCTAAACCAAAGAGTATGGTTAGTAAATTGAATAAAACTACACTATTTCAATGTGACAGAGACGGTTTCAGTGATGTGTTACTTTGCAATATTGCTTAGCCAAATATTGAAATAAGAGGAAACATTGTTTTTAACTTCCGCACATTCATAGCATAAACTGTTTAGTAAATCGGTACCCAGAAGCATAACCCTGTGTCTCTGAACAGACTAAAAAACCGTCACCTTTACCTTTACGTAGCAACTTAGTTTATGAAATACATAGGGAAACGTTAAGAGTCCTGTGTGACCCCGTAGTGAGGTTGGCGGACGTAGAACTCAAGGGTCCAAGGTACCAGCTGCACCAACACCTCTGGTTTCGTGGGAGTGACGTTTTGCAAGACACTTCACAAGCATAGCCTAGTACTGATGGATCCGGGAAAACCGTTACTGAACCATAACTGAAAAAAAAAATGTTGTTACGGCGTTTAACACCGTACAAAAATAGGGAAAGGTTGTAAAATTGCTTTGTTAAGGGTTGCCTACTCGACCTCAAAAGACCCGCTGGTGATTATATGGTAAAAAGATTATCCCGGGAAACCATTATCGAATGCATTATCAATTATTCGGCACAAATCCAATTCATTATAGTATTTAAGCTAACCAAAATTACACAAAAGGACATGAGGACACATTTCGAATTTCTAGAATTGAAAGATCTTGAAGATAACAATCTACATGGTGATACTGAGTTTAAATTGCATGAATGAAAAGAAAGAAGGCATTTTGTTAATGCATAACAAGGCCATTTTGATTTTCCCTCAACCAAAAGTCAATTTGTTGGTTGCAGACACATAAAAAGCTGGAATCGTTTTTGGACAGATTTGACCATTTCCCCAATTTGTGTCTGGTTCAAAAGGAAAGCAAAAGCTGGCGAAAACAAAAGCAAGAACACAATACCATTTTTTTCTATGATATTTGATTGGAACCATTGTGGCTAAAGGATGCATTGCTCTTTTAGAGCAATGCATCCTTTTGCCACAGTGGTTCCTTAAGATATCAATAGTAGATGTGGTAATGTACTGTACTATTGAGTAAGTGGTTAATCTAATATTTCCATAATGTCTGGAAACATCAGAGATAATAGATAACACAGGGTGCGTTCTCCTCTAGTGTATTGATCAGTGGTGCTGGAGGGGAAGTGTCAAAATGTGGCCTGACCTGCGTTCAAACTATTGTTCGGGTTGATTATTGAAAGGTTGGATGCGCTTTGCAAATGTGTGCCTGATCTGAGTTCGATCTTTGTTCGGAATTACTCATCTAAATGTTTAGTGGGCTTTGGCAGGGCAGTTTTTCAAGGCAAAACCATGTTATGCAATGAGAAGTTGCTCCTGTAGGCGACATTGGTACAATGGTAGAGTGTCGGCCTCTTGTACCGAGGGTCCGGTTTCGATCTTCGTTAGGCGAGGGGAAAATTGCCAGGCAAAAGGACTGGTTTAGTATCCAGCCTCAAGCCTCCGTCACAACCGATGTAAAAATGAATAAGTTTCAACTTATCACTTCTGTTACAAGTGTGTTTAACCCATTACTAATCAATAACGACATTTAACCACTATGTTGCAGACCACTCCGGAAAACATTGGGGGAAAAGGAGAAATTGCTCGTAACGAGCAATTTCTCCTTTTCCCCACAATTTTTTCCGGCCTATCAGATACATATTTTTCAATTGCATTACATTTTGAAATGTCGTCTTCAAACGCTTTCAATTTGGGACAGTTGAAAATTTGGAGTTTGGTAAAGAGTTAAATGAAGCATTCATGAAGGGGTAAGCCTATACAAGAACACACTTAACGCAAAAGCACGACGATGAAATTCTAACAGAAAGATGAAGAGCTACACTGCAAAGCAGATTTTCACTGTCACCAACTACTATTGAAACGGGTTGGGTTTGCCACGCGTTGTTAAATGCTCATTTATTTCGCTTCCTTTCACATCATCGGAGCAAAAAGGATCTGTCGCATTCCGTGTTTAAACAGGCGTCCTCTCCATGTTCAAGTTTCAAATGGACAGACACGACAAACAAGACTGTTTCAAGACTGTTCAGGCGTGGGAAATTGTCCGAATCGCAGTGTTTTGGCCATTCCCTTATTATAAACTCGATTTAAACATACCATCTTCAGAAGGTTGGGACAAGTGGAGAAATTGCTCATATCGAGCACTGTCTTCTTTTGTCACAGTGCTTCTGCCGAAATACAACTTTTGATACGAGTACTATGTCACTTGCTTGTTGAGGTCTTCTTCTTCTTCTTCCAGTAATGTGCATGACCGCAACAAGGCAGTTATAGTCGCACAGTTGTGTATGTACATGGTGAAGGAGGGTCACCGGTGCAAAATTTAAAAGAAAAGTTTTTGAAAACAAAACTAAACAAAAATTAAGTTGCTCTGGCCTCAGATATTGGCTAATCACAGACTCTTAACAAGGAAATGAAATGAGTGGATTTTTAAGGGGGTGTGGGTAGCATTGAAAACTAATACCTCGATAATTTAGTAATTTTGAACTTTCGGTGAAACTAAAATAGTAAAGAAAAACACACAAAAAACATGGAAATAACAAGGTGTATAGCAGATCAAGAATCACTCGAGACCAACAAATTCTCCATTCTTCAAACTGTTTTTATCGGATGTATCAAATGAAGAACATTGCTCTGAAAATGTCTTCAAAATATTTGGAATCGACTGATGTGATGTGACAATGTAGAAACACAGCTTAGTTACAGGAGAACAATTGGCCGTACAAATAACCGACGAAGGTTACCTGGAAATGGGGTTGGTATAATCTTAAAAATAAGGCTTTCGTCCCCCTAAAATCCGTAAAGATGGTTTGCAAAGTTTGATATATAAGGCTCTCTAATTCCCCTAACATCCCCGAATAGTTTGGCGAAACCGTGACGTGATACTTTTACTATTCAGCGGGCGATTCAAATAATTCTCCAGTAGTATACTATGAGACTGGTCTTAATTCAAAGCAACAGATGACAAAATAACATGAAAAGAAACACGTTTTCTTTAAGATATTGGGTAGAAAGTAAACCATTTTTTGACATAAGGATACATTTCTCGTAAAAAAAACAATGCTCTGTTCCTGCCATAGGGTTGTCTTAAAAGATCGATGGAAGATGCGTCAAAGTATCGTTAAAGAAAGGGTTAATAGATTTGCCAAGTTGACGACCTGGGTTCAGAGTTAAAGGTGTATGTCAATGTTTGCATTGACGATGAACTTGTATTCGGTTACAATGTAACGGTTGCCATAACCTTCCGTGCTTGTCTCTCTCTTTATATCCTCCGTGAAGACACACAATGCATTGACAATGACATGGCACTTGGAAAGGGTACGGCCGAATTTTTGGCGAACTTGTTTCTGTTATTAAATGCAAGCTCAGTTTAACTCATTACGAAACAATTCAACATTTGACAAGTTTGTCGCAGACGACTCTGGAAAACATCGTGGGAAAAGGAGAAATTGCTCTTAACGAGCAATTTCTCCTTTTCCCACAACGTTTTCGGCTCTGTCAGAAGATTATTTTTCTATTTCATCACATTTTGAAATGTCGTCTGCAAACTCTTTCAATTTTGGACAGTCGAAAATTTGGCGTTTGGGAAAGGCTTGAGGTTCTGAAAATTATTGACAAGACGTTCAACGCTTAGAATGATAGGTAAATTTCTAAGAATATATTCTTATGTCGTCTGCTTACCAAAACCTTAAATATCTGCTTAACCTTGACGAGGAAAGATACTCAAAGTAGCAAGCGGGCTCGATCACAGATCAACCGCCAATTCACTTGGCGTTTGGCCTGGATCTAACCTGTTTGCATAAGCATGAAGACGGTTCCAGCACTATAAGGCTTAGTAAGAAAAGTTCATCTTTGCAGTCAAACTCAAAACGTCAGTTTGCATAAATGGGATGCAAACTCCGGTGTTACATCACATTTCAGAATACAATTGTAGCCCCCTTTTTAATGAATAGACCTCTAAAGGTTTAACCAAAATAGTTGTGCAACGTATGAAATGATATCTCCATGTATTTCAGGAAGAACATGATCTCAATCATTTTTTCCAATCACCAATGCTCTCAATTAAAGGGCATGCTAGGGTCGGTATCAATCGCAACTGCTCGGGTGTTTCCGTGAGCTGGGAAATACTGTTTTCATTGGATGAACCCGATGAGTTCAGATTGGGTCGGTATGAGTAAAGTTATTGAAACAAAGAGACGGTCCCGTAGATGGACCTGATTACATGACAAAGTGAAACAACTGGTGACACTTGTATGAATGAAGTGAAACTGTTGACATTTCCTGTTTAGACGCACAGAACCATCCCCCGTACAACCGAGTCATCGATTTTGAATATTGATAAAAAATGGCGTATAACCCAAATCTTATCAACCAACCAAAGACCAAAACTTAATGACGAATTTGGCTTCATGCTCTGGTATTCTGGGATAAGGGAATAACATTACTACTGGAAAGACAGTTCAAGGTGCATGGTAGTAATGGTTGGAAACCAGCGAGCATGGACTTAGTGAACTATTGCTTTGATGTAACTGAATTACTATTTGAAACGACGTAAAACTCAAAGCTAATGATTTAACCAAACAAAGACAAAAACACAATGTTGGTTATGGCTTTCCGTCTTACCTTTTGGGTAATAGAAATGGTATTACTTCTGGAGAGCAAGTTCAATGTCAAACAAGGGTAGGAATTTGTTGAAAACCCTTTAGCATGGACTATGTGAACTGTTGCTTCTATATAACTGAATTAATGGTGGAAACAATGTAAAATTCAAATCAGCCAACAATGGCGGTTATGGCTTCATACCATGTAATTCTGGGTAATGGTAATGTGTAAACACATGTATGTGTGACAGTGCTACTTTGTGACATCAGGCCTCTATTTATAGACTGGGGTAATGGGAAAAGCGTTAAAACTGAAAAGCAAGTAATCAATCGATCAGGAGTAGTACTGGTTCGGAGTCAGCAAGCATAAAAGAAGCCTTGCAGCATCACCAAAAGCAATCACGATACAACTGAATTACCGTTGAAAACTATGGCAAGCTACAAATCCACAAATGATAGGATTAACGTGTATAAATAAATAAAGAAATCATTTAAATACTATATTTTTATTTTACAATTCAAAAGCAACGGATGGCAAATGATAAGTAAATTATATGCCAGCCATATAGTAGCAACATTTAACAACGGGACCGAATTCATTAACAAAACAAGAGTAGAAGCGATAGATAAGGGACATTACAAATTCACGATTTATATAGCATTGATATTTTAGACTGACACTCATAAACATTGTATGTGTGAAGTTTCCTACAGAATTGAAATAGTCAGAGATTTTCACACCAGACGTTAAATAAGCCCATACAGAGAAATAAACCATTTGAGATACAATACTTCATTCAATCAATTTGTCTGTTCGTGTGTATGGTGTTTAACGCCGTATCAACATTTTTTTCAGTTATATAACAACTTTTTTGGATCAACAAGTACTAGGCTAGAACTCTGAAGTGACTTGCCAAAGGTCACTCAATCGAATCAGAGATACCGATGGGGCTCGTACCCGGGACCCCCGAGTTCTAAGTCAGTCATTCAATCGGCCAATCACGCACTCACTCACACGACAAACTCTTTTTCAGGCTCGTCGTCGCTTCCCAAGGAACTGAGCCCCTCGTCCGAAATGTCATCCGAGAGTTTCGTGACCATGAAACTGTCCATTTCCGCGTCTTCGTCCAATTCATCAGAGTTATCAGTGAACACATTCCGAACGATATCGAAAGCACTTCCGGTGTCGCTAATGACGTCACCATTGACGTCATCCCCGTCACGTTCTATCTCGGAAATATCACTCTCAGTCAGACTGTAGTCCACAAGCTTTCGGAAACACGACGTTTCAGAATCATCAGATTTGCCACTGATCTCGTCAATAAATGCGACGTCGAAATCGCCGTCTTCTTGCCCAGAATCGCTCGCAACGTCAAGATCGACGTCATTATCGATGACGTCTTCAATGTCACTTACGGCGGACGTGTGGTGTTTGACGTAAGTCGCGTTGTTGTTTATCGAGTTTTGTGTGACATTTCCGGAATCTTCTGAACCATTGGCCCGTCTGCTGTCGACGTAATCTGTATAGGAGGTACACTCTGCGTAGTCATCCAAGCGTTTGGGGATTTCTTTTCCTGCCGAATGGAAGCTTGATTGATCGAGACTCGTAGAGGTTGAGACACAATCTTCTGGGTGACCGAGACTTAAAGCATTTGAGACGCACACACCTGAACGACCTGGACTACTCTCGGCGCCGTCTCCCTGCCCTCGGTATCTCGCATCGTTATAAGCTGGGGACCGGAAGTAAAGGTAGTCCGAGAAGTACTTCCGCAAGATGGCCTCCTTTCCCGCCTTCTGATTCAGCTCGGATATCTGGGACTTGATCGTCTGCGCAAGGATTCTGTGTTTGATTGCGCATGCGCGATTACTCTTTGATCTTGACCTTTTACCGCAACGTGGCGTGCTTTGGAAGGTATCGTGATGGCGGTGGATGGTTCCGTCGCCGGAAGTACGTTGTTCGGTTTCCCTTAGAGACGGCGTGCTGCTGGACGTCGACGTCGAAAGAGATTTAGATTTCAACGTCTTTCTTACAGCGTATTTTACCTCGTTGACGTGTGACGTCATCGTCACGTTGCGGCTGTCGACCAGATCGGGAGAGAGTGTGTCCGATCTCCCGGTCACGTTTCTACTGATGTCGTTGATCTCGCTGCTGACGGACAAGATCTCGTTGTACCGACGAGACGTGACTTCATCGCAGTACTCACGGACACCGGTCACGTGATTCTTGTCGCC
Organism: Cerastoderma edule; assembly: GCA_947846245.1. Taxonomy (NCBI): domain Eukaryota; kingdom Metazoa; phylum Mollusca; class Bivalvia; order Cardiida; family Cardiidae; genus Cerastoderma; species Cerastoderma edule. The sequence goes on from OX401416.1 coordinate 23,516,444, forward strand.
GTTGGATACAAAGGCGTGCATGGTGTTGTCGCTCTCGCTGAAGTAGATCTCTTGTATTGCGCATGCGTTGTGGACGTTTTTCTCACCAATGGAAAGCTGGTTCTTGGAGAGCTGGTTTTTGGACACTGTGGACCGTTTATTCATTATAATGTTCTCATCAAAATTGTTTTCTTTGTTAGATAGACCAGCTGAGTTTCTCGAACAAAGCTTTGACAACTTTCTCCTCTTGGCCTCCGATACCTTTGGAAGCGACATCACGGGGTTGACCTTTCTGAGAACGAATTCGTAATCCGTCGCCGATCCCCACGTTCTCATGACCTTGAGCAGTCTGCTCTTACCCGGAAGTAGCCTCTCGATACCACGTGATGACTCGAAAATCCCGTAAGAGGTCGCCTTGTCGTCGTCCCTAGCAACGACGTCCTTCTTCAGGACCATCTTGACGACTTCGCCGCAGGTGGTGTGTTTGGTGACACCCTTGATAAATTTGAAGCGTCCGTCTGTTCGCAAGGGTATTTCTACGTGAGTTCGTCTGCTCATCGCCATCTGCAATGATAGAATAGATAAGTTAGATAGATGCATATTGTACATATACATATACATATGTTAGATATATGAATATTATAGAAGTATATTTTATTTAAACTGAAGCATATACAGCCCGTGGTTGATAAAGAATGTAACAAAGAATTCATCTTCACATACAAGTGTATGTAGGAATGGTAAACATTCATACGCATACACTTACACACATGCATGCACACACTCACATATACATATATCACTATTTAATGTATTATAGTGGGAAAATGTCTTAATGGAGTCTCAAACCATTATCCATATAAATATATGCATACATGTATATACATGTACTTTTAATAATATACTTGCATGCAGACATATAAACAGAAAGAAAGAAAGAAAGAAAGAAAGAAAGAAAGAAAGAAAGAAAGAAAGAAAGAAAGAAAGAAAGAAAGAAAGAAAGAAAGAAAGAAAGAAAGAAAGAAAGAAAGAAAGAAAGAAAGAAAGAAAGAAAAGAAAGAAAGAAAGAAAGAAAGAAAGAAAGAAAGAAAGAAAGAAAGAAAGAAAGAAAGAAAGAAAGAAAGAAAGAAAGAAAGAAAAGAAAAAGAAAAGAAAGAAAGAAAGAAAGAAAGAAAGAAAGAAAGAAAGAAAGAAAGAAAGAAAGAAAGAAAGAAAGAAAGAAAGAAAAAGAAAGAAAGAAAGAAAGAAAGAAAGAAAGAAAGAAAGAAAGAAAGAAAGAAAGAAAGAAAGAAAGAAAGAAAGAAAGAAAGAAAGAAAGAAAGAAAGAAAGAAAGAAAGAAAGAAAGAAAGAAAGAAAGAAAGAAAGAAAGAAAGAAAGAAAGAAAGAAAGAAAGAAAGAAAGAAAGAAAGAAAGAAAGAAAGAAAGAAAGAAAGAAAGAAAGAAAGAAAGAAAGAAAGAAAGAAAGAAAGAAAGAAAGAAAGAAAGAAAGAAAAACAAGATAGAAAACAAGAAAAAAAAAGAAAGAAAGAAAGAAAGGAAGAAAGACGGAAAGAAAGGAAGAAAGAGGGAAAGACAGAAAAAAGGAAAGAAAGAAATTTCAGACAAATAGAACTAAAAATGAATAAATGATATTTGCGCTAAAAAAACATGTACATGCAACAAACCAAATCGAAGGAGAAACCCAAACAATACAAAACGACACAAAATGAACGAAACGGAAACAAATGAATAAAACCACTGACAGTTATCTGGCGATTTACAATCACTCAGACGTGTAATCTGGCGTGCATCAGACACGGTTTACATTCTTGTCGATGGCTATCGCAGATGGGTTATGATACCCCCTTCCACATTGATGGTTTATTTGCGTTACAAGTCAACAAAAGTTAAAAAGAGCAGCGAGATTAGATCATTGATACGTTATCGCGTTTAACCCCTAACGTGAAGGATCACTTCAATGCACCTGTGACACACGACAAAGCCCGTTACCGAAACGTTCAGGGGCTTTGTGAGTAAAGCAAAAGACTTTCGACTGAAAATTGGAGAACATTCTCACAGTTACTTAACTTCACATGGCATGATTCCGCGTATTTCTTATCTTACCAGTGATAAATATGTTCCAAACTCAATTGTTTGCTGCTAGCGCTTAGAATTCGGGAAGACGAAACGATTTTTGTCAATAGAACTGTTTGGAATCGTTGTTGCAAACCGACTTAAAGGCTTTTCAATTTAACTATTGGTAGTTTTCGTTACACAAGAAACTCTTTTAAACAAGAATTTCACATTTCGGCTGATGATGATATGAAACTGAATCAATCCCAACCCACATACTATCACATTCAAAGATATCCCGAGCTCGCAAAAATGTATAAGCATCGTAAAGGATGATCCTGAAAGAGTTAACTTAACATGAACCCTTTGAATAAATAACTGGTTTCTGATTTCGGGTCTTATTGAATTGAAATTGGATTGAAACAGTCGTGCTTCTGTCACCAGATCGCACAAGCGTTGAGGTCACATGTGATGGCACCGTAATCATAGCCACGTTGAAAGGTAAGGACACATCATTTTCGCCGACACCCAAAATTCGTCATTGTCTTGGCGTTAAGTGTAAATAAGCCGCGCAAAAAGCCATCTTGTCAAGTAAGAACATACTGCAGACGCCAACCCCCTTGTCTTGGCGTCAAGTGTAAACACTAAACAAACCTCGCAATTCATCAATTTATCAACACTCCTTCCTGTCTCTCTTTCTCTCGCTCTTTTTTCTTGCGGTCGGACATTGACAGGGCCCGAAATTACGGACATTATCGACACCGACTGATGGACAGAATTGATACATAGTCCCTCTCATTGCCAATGATGGTGGCGCCCGGCCCGTTTGTACGGGTAATGTGACGTTTTTGACGTTAATTGGTAACCAGGGGTAACAATTACGTGCACAGCCCCGTTCGTTCGTAGATAACGGCATAATGTGAATCTTGCTCCGACAGTACGGATGTTTTTTGGGAATGTGAATGGGCGTGGTTGGAAACGCTTGGAAGTCGCTGATCTTCAATGCAGTATATACGCCATTTGGGCTTATAAGCGACGATAAATTTTGTAAATAAATATCAATGATAGAAGATACCAGGTTATGCTGTTTAACTTTTGTCATGTTTTATTTTTTTCATTATCATTATTATTATTATTATTATTGTTATTTGAAGTAAAGTCACATAGGATGTAGTGGAATTTATTCATCAGCGCTGCAGTATTTACTAGTTCGAATCGGATCAGGGGAAATAATGAGATTCATGTATTATGAAAAGCAAAGCGTTGCTTCAATCATGTTTAATTTTTTGCTAAACCAAAAGACATTTTAAGTTTCTAAAATTGAATAAGTAATCCGTCGATATAAATTGAAAGTGTCTCGCATTTTGACGATGTGATAATAGTTGCATTTTCTTATCAAAGCAGAAATAATGCAAACCAAAAGCACAATTGAAGGTGGTGACAAATTTGTACTATCAAAAGGCATGCCAACATTTTTCAATGTCCAAACTCCGATCAAGTATGCTTACCTGACATGTGCACGTATTGAAACATTTTTGATCATTTGAGGATGCAGTATTGCATGATTCAAAATGACCAAAAGCCTTTCGTTAACCAAAATGTGAAAAAATGTATACAGAAAGTGCGGGTTCGGATCGCCTTATAATTGTTTCACATAACACATTATTCTGATCGTTGAAAATAAGGTTTAACTACGTTGTCAAAATCAAAATCCATCATATCAGCCAAGCCATTTATGAAAAAAATAATCGGGAATCCATCTCGAATAATTAAATTATCGTTGAAAGTAGCGTCAAACCACGTTATCAGAGTCCGTCATATCAGATAAGCCATTATAGATTGATATTCCATCTATCCATCGCGAATAATTCAACAATCAAAATCCTATTTCGACTTAAATGTATGTTATGTTATGTTATGTCATGTTATTAAACTCTATAAAATTAAGAAAACAAGAAAAAAAAAGAAAGAAAAAACTTACTGTTCAGTAGGTCACGAACAAAATCCAACACATGTGTAAAGCTGACTCACTAGCCAAGCTTTTATGCTCCTTTAATAGCAACTTTTTATCAAAACGTTGAATACACCTTTCAAGCCCGATCACAGATGGGTTTGACGAATTGCCCGGGTGACAGTTACGTTTTTATACCCTTGTCACGTGACATTCATTAACGGTGACGTCATCGGGTCGGGACACCCCGACTCTCCGCCATTGGAGGAAGGAACGGCCCCTCTTGTTTAACCCATTACCAAACAATAACGACATTTAACTAGTTTGTTGCAGACGACTCTGGAAAACATCGGGGAAAAGGAGAAATTGCTCTTTACGAGCAATTTCTCCTTTTCCAACAATTTTTTCTGTCCTATCAAAAGGTTATTTTTTTAAATTCATCACATTTTGAAATGTCGTCTGCATACTCTTTCAATTTTGGACAGTCGAAAATTTGGCGGTTTGGTAAAGGGTTAAGGGCCCTCTCGTACCCCCATCGAATTTCGCTTGTTTTGACACGCGTTGACGGGTCTTCCTGTCTGTAAACAGGGAAACTACTTCAATTTTAACACTTTTCTGCCTTTTTCTTTTAATAAAAAAAGGTAGAGAGGGAAAATATTTAACGGCGCTGATTTTCTTTTGAAACGTCATGACAAAAGATGAAATGGCTAGCATTTTGGTGTCATTTTTTTGTAAAAGAAAGTACCCTGATAAGAAAAGTTGTATTTGGTCATTTATACATTGTTATCTGCACAAGTGAGACTTTTCATATTTTCAGGACAATTAAGAAGGGAAAGGGTTAATTAAATAGTATTGTCTTCCGTTACATTACGTAAGAATGAAATCAAGTACTGTTATTTAATCTTTAAATATTTTCTATATTTATACATATACATATTAATGTACATATTGATATATACGTATACATATAAACTTGGACGCATGTCACTTTAATAAACGATTTACTTAATTACATATAAGCTTCATTGCTTCATCCGAGTGGTTTGTCGCCAAACAAAATACATACATGAAAACCATATATTTAAACAGATACATGCAATGTTTATCAATATACAGTCTAACTTGTGTTAAGCAGTCATCCTTTTAAGCAGCCAACCTGCCTTAAATAGCCACTACAGAAAGTCCCATTGTTAGATTTATAATGTAAATCAATTTGTGTTAAGCAGCCAACCTGTCTTAAACAGCCAATTTACTCTGTCCCATAGGCTGGCCTCTTAACACAAGTTTGACTGTATGTGAATGGTATAACACATTTATTTGAAATAATATTTATCGAGAGGATTAAATGAACTTAACGTACATTTTATTTGACGAGTGCATGGTCCATAGTCATGCTCAAGTACAATTAGAATCTTGATTTACGCAATGGAGCAAAGTTTCTCTTCTTTTCTTTAATGGCTGTTGTCGTGGTTATTTTCAACCAATATCCTACGTTGATGATACTTGTAAATCGTGGTGAAACTAGTACATCTATCAACAGCATAGGAGTCGGTGAAAAATCAACCAACTACCTACATATTTGAAGAAAACGTCGATCTTTCCTTTTTTACGCAAATCATTGTAACTCGAAAAGATACGTCGTAGAAAATGAGATTTCGCTGATATAAAGTGTCTTTATTCCGAAACCGTTCTAGAATTCGAGCAAAATGGTTTACCTCCAAAACTGATATTTCGCCCGTTTGATACCCCCCAAAAATGTCTGATTACTGCCCGTCTGTTGTTTCATTTTCTCAATTAAGAGGAAATGTCATTGGATAGTGCCGTCATAAAATTTGGATCTTTTCTAAATAGGATTGCATTATTAATGAATACTAGAAATTGTGTAAGACCTGTTGTTTATTTATGCTTTGGAAGCGGCCTATATGAAGCAAATTTAGATTCATCACCACGAGCAAATTGTAATTTCATCTCAATGTTTTCAATGTGTTTTCTTTTTTTGCAAAATTCTGTATTCACAACTTATTTGCATTTTGAATATTTGTTATTATGCAGTTTTCAACAAACTCGTCAGAATACAGAATGGTTTAGAAGTCGAAACATTTCAAATTCACATATGTTGTCGATCCAATTTGTTTAAAAAAAATCAATGCTCTTCAATTTTCTTTACCTGTCATTACATATAATACGATAAAATACAATACAGTAACTTTGTTTGCAATGTTATACAAAATCATTTGCATATAACAAAGTAACAAAATTGATTTAGAATGGCAATGCTGTTATGAAAGGACAAGTGATGAGTAACATGTAGTGAAGTTATACTGGATTTAGAAAGTTTTGTCTCAAATATTGCTGTTATAAATAAACACTAAACCAAGTACAGAATATCTTTTTTTTTGTCTTGCTTTTTGATACCATGAGCGTTCCAAATTTACAAAGAGTATCAATTTTGTTTGTTTAATGTTTGTTTAAAGAGAATCAATGTTCTTCATCTCTGTCATATTTGCATATTTAACATGATTGAGTATATATTTGTATGTACCATATTTGTGAATTTTGTATTGGCAAAAGGCATTTATATGCTGTTTTTTGCCAAATGGAGAATTAAATTGAATCGACTTGTTCTTCGATTCTCTTCGCCTGTCCGTACATAACAATTGCCGGGATTTGTGTCACACAGACGTGTTGACGTTTCCGAACTGAGGAAGCTGGTTAAACAATGCTTAATTAGCTGTGCAATGCAACCCAAGACTCAATCACAATTGCAATTAGGCCAGCAAGCCCCGGCGTAATTGGATAAACGTGCGGTGGCTACAGAATAGGTAGACGAAGATGTCAAGTTTAAACAAGACAATATTTGCGCAGCTATTCTTTACAACAAACTACGGTTGTTGAAGAAAGGGGATTATAACACCTACGAAAATCCGTTTTATGTCAATAGCTTAAAGTCGTAGCGAAAATATAAACACGTGTTTGAAAACATTGGATTATCGCGCCTTTTGTAACTAACCCACTGAGGTGTCATGATGAAAGCAAAGTACATGAGAAAATAATAAACAACTTCTTCTTCAAGGGATCTGCGGCATTTAGAGCAATTGGGTTTATCCGTCGTTCGTTACCGATGTTTTCAGTTGTTTGCATTCGCGGATTTTAAGATAAGGTGTCGGAATAAAGTTCACTTTGACTTAAATTTTAGGAATAAGTTTCACATTGATTTATATTGTATCAATGTAATTCTTGTGACAAAAAAAAAAAAAATTGAAAAGCGAACTTGATTCAAATCCCCACTATTTACGCTTGAGTATTCCTTTGGCCTGACACTTCAAAACCTGAGTATGGTACTGGTGAATCATAGGAAAGCCGTTATAAAACTGAAAAATTGTTAACATGGCGTTAGATCCTTAACAAGATCATTTTAAAAGAACTTGCAGCAGTTTTAAGTGTACGGCAGTATTATGAATAATTCTGAGAGTTTGCTGAGCAAATAATTCAAGATTTTCACAATGTTTTTAAAAAGATCTTTTTTTCGAAAAGATGAACGCGTCATCCTTAACACAATTCCACCTAACGCCACATTCTTTTCTAAAGTCGTCTGCTTCAAGTAAAAAATATAGTCGTCTGTGGATGGTAAAGAGTTAAGATGATAAAAAGTGTTTCCTGCTGATATATTCAATTTGAACTAGATAATTTAAAAAGAAATAGGGCAAAGGTATCCTTAAAACATGTCGGGACCTTGAAAAGGATTTGCATTCACAACAGTTATAAGATGTCCGTTTTATTTTATCAAGGATTTTACGCCACTCCTCCTTGTGTTGGGTTTTTGTATTTCTATGGGTTTATGCGCCTAGCAACACAAATCATTTCAGTTAGAACGTCTTAATATGTCTTTCCGCTCATAAACCGGGAGAAAAGGGATCCTAAACTTTAACCCGTTACCAAACGCCAAATTTTCGACTGCCCCATTATGAAAGAGTTTGCAGACGACAATTCAAAATGTGATGAAATTGAGAAATAATCTTCTGATAGGGCAGAAAACATTGTGGGAAAAGAAGAAATTGCTCGTCACGAGCAATTTCTTCTTTTCCCACATTGTTTTCCAAAGTCATCTACAACAACAACCTGGTCAAATGTCGTTATTGTTTGGTAATGGGTTAAACTCATTTATTTTACATCAATTGTGAAGGATGCTCGAAACTGGCTGTGTTCACTCTCAATGACTTCTTCCTGGATACTAAACCAGTACTCGCGCCCAGTATGCGACCTAGTTCTGGCAGTTTTGCCCCTTGCCGCTAACAGGGATCAAACCCGGGACCATCGGTATAAGAAGTCGACGCTCTACCACTGCACCACTCTCGGAAAGGACTCCTAACTGCCCAAAAGATCCTGCCTGGTCCTATGGTTAAGGGGATGGACCTAGAAAACAGGATCCCAGGTTCAAGCCCCTCCTTTACCTTTAGTAACGTGGAAGTCTCATTTTGCAAGACACTTCAAATAGCCCTTGTATAGTATTGGTGAACCCAAGAAATTTGTAACATAAATAAAGCAAATGTTGACCCACATTTCCGTTGACATCTAATTTGACGATTTTCTGAAGTATTCGTTCCATTTATATATTTACGTTTTATAAGGAAATCTATCGTACACACCTTTGTGACACAGGTTCAAGGATTATATCAGTAGATTGGTTTATGGGGAATTATTCCTTTTATCTAAAGTCGTTATAACTAGTTGTCATCAATACACCTGCGACAGTTATATGAACCCAAGAAATTTGTAACATAAATAAAGCAAATGTTGACCCACATTTCCGTTGACATCTAATTTGACGATTTTCTGAAGTATTCGTTCCATTTATATATTTACGTTTTATAAGGAAATCTATCGTACACACCTTTGTGACACAGGTTCAAGGATTATATCAGTAGATTGGTTTATGGGGAATTATTCCTTTTATCTAAAGTCGTTATAACTAGTTGTCATCAATACACCTGCGACAGTTATATGAACATACCTATATACAATGTGGGATGACCTTTGGAAAGTCACTTGAGAGGTCTAGCCTAGTACTGGTGGGTCCAGGAAAGCCGTTACATAACTGAAGAATTGTTGATACGTCGTAAAACATCATCCAGACCTATGCTCACTTGATTTTTACTAATTTCACATTTTACTGACCTTCATCCAAACCACCTAGGAAATATTCGATATAATTGAAAGTACCAACAGAAACAACTATTACGTAGTATCTAAAGTTTTTTTTATGCTTTTAAGTTTAATTGTGATAAAAGGTGTTTCTTGTCAAAACTTAAGTAGCATGTGGTACATGTATATGATAAAATGTATGTGTTTTGTCACACTTTTTCAGAGTTACCCTGCATTCCTTATTTCCCCTTATTAGAAAACGAGTTAATGATGTAAGCATATCCATATTTCTTTTATGTATTTCTCCCCTAAAGGAAGACAATTATAAAGACAATGTTTGCATTACTAGGAACCAAGCAGACAGTAAAGTATCATAAATCAGACCCCGGTATTGCAATTAACGCATGATGTACCGGTCATTAAATCAACAGAACAACAATACAATCTTTTGTAGAGACACTATTTGTACAATATCGAACATTAACTAAAGACATCAGCCCTAAGGGGTTGATGGTAGCGATGATACGATAATGAACATGACGATTCAAGGCTTCGAACCCTGAACCCTAAGATTGGGTTTGATAGGGCATATTGACTTTGTCAACATTTAATTTACCTTTGGTGTTATAGCCTGGTGTCTGAGATATGACTCGAATGAGTATATGGTACGTGGCGTCCCTTTGGCAAACGCCACATTTTTAACTGTTCCAAATTGAAAGAGTTCGCAGACGACATTTCAAAATGTGATGAAATTGTAAAATAACCTTCTGATGGGACAGAAAACATTGTGATTCCCACAACGTTTTCCAGAGTCGAGTTTTCCAGAGATGAGTTTTCCCACATCGTTTTCCAGAATCATTTGCAACAAACTGGTCAAATGTCGTTATTGTTTGGTTATGGGTTAATGCTAACTGTATGTATTACAAGGGGTAACCTACCAACTTAATTAAATTCAAATATCTTTTATTCGCTCACGTCTGAATTCGCCAAACATACGAGCATAGAAATACATAGTAATACACGAA